>VMDO01005579.1:0-110128 GCA_007922755.1 Pedetes capensis
ATTCTTTTGATGTTTCTGTGTCGTTTAATATTTTCCCTGTAGAATCCTTCAGTATTTCCACTTGAGGTTTAGATTTTTTATTCTGTTCTTGAAGCTTGAGAAAAACACAGCTTGTTCTTCCTTTTTGGTTTTTTATCTGGAGCTCTTTACATATGTCACATAATATTTGGTTTTGTCTTCACGAGCTACACTTTGAAATTTTCTGTTTAGTTCTTTAACTTAGTCATATCTTTCTTTTACTTTTAGCTGCTTGACATGTAAGGGCAAATTTCAGAGTCTCTTTTGACATGTAATTTGGTCTTTTTTTTTTGGTCTTCTTCTTCCTCTGCTGCTGCTGCTGCTGCTGCTGCTGCTGCTTCTTCTTCTTCTTCTTCTTCTTCTTCTTCTTCTTCTTCTTCTTATTATTATTATTATTATTATTATTATTATTATTATTATTATTATTATTATTTTGTAGTACTGGGAGGTTGAACCCAGGGCTTTACTCATGCTACGTTAAGTGCTCTACGACTGAGTGGCACCCCAGCCCCATTTTTATTTTTTCCCTTTATTAGTAAATGATGATGGGGTACAGATTAATACAGCATTGGCTTTTTCCATTATGCATTCTTTACATCACATCTGGCAACACTTTCATCAAACCACAAAGTTTATGGACCCTTATGGCTAATATCTAGTAAAACTCAAATGCTTACTTGGATTATATCCCCCTATTTTCCAATGTACTCATGAAGTTGTGCGGTTTATACTGAGATCATCCTCTCCCCATTCATCCTTCCACAGTACCCTCCTCCCCATCCCAGCATCCTGTCTTCACTTCCCTTGGCTAGTTCCTGCCCTCCTTCTTTGTCCTCTATATATTGTCCCTTCTTCACTAAGTTTGTGCATTTTTCATATATCAACTTATGTATAAGATTTTTTTTTGTCCTTTAAGTATGATTCAGCTCCCACACATGAGTGAGAATATATGGTATTTCTCTTTTGAGCTTGTGTTTGTTCACTTAGGATGATGTTCTCCAGTTCCAAACATTTTGCCACAAATGATATTATTTCATTATTTTTATTGCTGAGTAGTATTCTATTGTGTATATGTGCCAAAGATTTTTTATCCATTCTTCTGTTGATGGGCATCTTGTTTGGTTTCATATCTTTGTTATTGTGAAAAATACTATGTTGAATATGGAGATGCAGGTGTCTCTGTGGTACGATGACTCATCTCCCTTCGGGTATATACCCAGTAGTGGTATAGCTGAGTTGTATGGCACTTCTATTTTTAACTTTCTGAGGTATCTCCATAATGATTTCCAAAGTGGTGGAACCAATTTACAGTCCCACCTACAGTGTAAGAGGGTTCCTTTTTCTCTACAACCTTGCCAGCATTTGTTATTATTTGTTTTGTTGATCTTGTCCATTCTAACTGGAGTTAGATGGAATCTCAGAGTTGCTTTGATTTGCATTTCCCTACTGGCTAAGGATATCAAGCATTTTTTCATATGCTTCATGCCCTTACGAAGTTCTTCATTTAAGAACTGGTTGTTCAGTTCCTTTGCCCATATGTACTGGATTATTTGTTGTCTTGGGAATTGCTTTCTTGAGTTCTTTGTAAGTTCTAGAAATTAGTCCTCTATCGGATGTGTAAGATGAGAAGATTTTCTCCCACTCAGTGGGCTCTTCCTGAACTCTGTTGATTATTTCCTTTGCTGTATGGAATTTATTTATTTATGTATTTATTTATTTATTTATTTTTGCGGTACTAGGGGTTGAATCTAGGGCCTCGCCACTTGCATGCTTTCAAGTGCTGTACCACTGAGCTGCAACCTCAGCCCATTTTTTACTTTTTTGAGACAGGGTCTAAGTTACACAGACTGCCTCTGGTCGCAAACTTGCAAACTTCCTGCCTCCGCCTCCTGAGTCGCTGGGATTATAGGTGTGTGCCACCACACCCAAGCCATCTAGTGTATTTCAAGTGTATGTTGCCATATATGATGGTGAAAAACTGTATTTGCAATGAAAAGGCCAGCATGGCCTACACAGTGAGACTCTGCAAAAAAAAAAAAAAAATTTCCTGAAGATATAACTGAAACTATTTATTTTTAGGAAATATGTGTATGTTACTCTTCTTTGGATCACTTTTAAAAAGAGATAATGGAACTGAGCAACAACACAAAATTCCAATACTTTTACATCAGTATAGATTTCCCTATATATTAAATTAAACAATTTATCCTCTGGTAAGAATTTAATAGACAAATACATGCTCCACAGTGATTTGTTTATAAAAGTGTATGTTTATTAACAAAATAATACATATTCATGCCTACAGCTATACCACCCTGGCATCTGATCCCATTAGATCTCAGAAGCTAAGCAGGTTAGGGCCTGGTTAATACTTGGATGGGAAATCACCTGGGAATACCAGGTATTGTAGGCTTGGGAGAACGACCAGGCAGTCCATTCTCAAAACCATCAGCCATTGAAAACCCTATGAATAGCAGAGCAGTACTGACCGAATAGAATTTCATCTGTTGTACATAGGGTTGCTATAAGTCAGACCAGACTCAACAGCCCCTAGCAATAACAATGTATTTTATGATTCTTTCTACACAAAAGTTGAAATAGGGAAAACTTATCTATGGTGGTAAATAGGAGCCAGAAAAGAAAGAGAAATTTGGCAAAAGAGGATACAGACCAGCAGGAGGCATGAGGGAATCTTTTGGAGGGATGGCGATTATATACCTCAGCCTCATGAGCGCTGAAATTATAGATGTACACTGCCTCAGTCACATAGTGAGCTGCTGTGACCAAACCAAAACAAAAACAAAAACAACAGAAAAGGAATAAAGTACCTATATGTACTACCACCTGAATGGACCTTAAATACACTGCACTAAACAAAAGAAGCCAGGCATAAAAGGTCATATAATGTAACTTCATTCATATGAGATATTAGGAATAGGTAAATCCACAGAGACAGAAAGGAGATTAGTGGGTGCCAGGTAGTGGAGGGAAAGGTAATAGAGAGTGATTACTGATAAGTACGAGAGATTATTTTATTTTTTGAGAGAAGGACTTGCAATGTAGCCATGGCTGACCCTGAACTTATCATCTTCCTACCTCAGCCTCCTCAGTGCTGAGATTACAGGTAAGCACTGCCATGAACAGCTGAGGCATTTTTCTTTTGAGGTGACGAAATGTTTTAAAATTAAATAATCATGATGGTTGTATGGCATTGTGACTATATTATAAACCACTGAATTGTATACTTTAATTAAAACAGTGAATTTTATGTTATGTGACTTTTATCTCAATTTAAAAAGATATCTGAACATTGTTTTTCAGTCTTCATATACCATGTATGCTTCCAGGCAGTTGGCAAATGCAGCTGTCTCTCCTGGCTATGTTTATGCTGGGTCAATTTCTCCTAAATATAGAGAATGACACCAAAGGTTCTATAGCTACAACAGATCAGCAAAATCTTTATCTTTTTAGGGTTGTCTCTCATTTGAGTAGGTAGTATTTTCAAAAACATCTTGTTATTCTTTTCTCAAAGAACAGTGTCTCTAAAAGCTGAAGTTTACAAAGGCAGGACTAAGTATTTCTATCTATGTTCTCCTGAAACATACTTCTTTCATTTCAGTTTTAAAAGAATTCTACAGTATTGCTTTCTTGACTATCTGGTGGTGAGGTATAAATGAAACAGCATGCATTTAGTACTTGAAAAACTTAGACCTAAACCCCAGCTCTATCACTTAATAGCTATGAAATCACAGCTAGCTGCTGCTGCTGCTCCTCCTCCTCCTCCTCCTCCATTTTTCAGTACTAGGGTGTTGAGCCCAGGGCCTTGCTCATGTTAGGCAAATGCTCCACCACTTTGCCACTCCTCCAGCTCTCTTTTTATCTATTTATCTATTTTTGCAACAGGATCTTGCTAAGTTGTGCAGGCTGCCTCTGTCTTCAAACCAGCAATTCTCCTGCTTCAGTCCTCCAAGTTACTAAGATTACAGGTGTGTACCACAGTGCCTGGCTAGGCTAGTTTCTAAAGCTCTCATCTTCTAAAATTTGAAGATAATAATACTTGTTCCACAAACTTAATGGGAGGATTGAATAAAATAACATCTAAGAAGTAAGTAGCACAATGTTTCACATCTAATAGTCCCTCAACAAATTTGCTGTTGTTAGGTGCTGTAGCGTTGGGTCCCACTCATGGTGACCCCCATAGGGCTTTCAATGGCTGATTGTTTCAGGATTGCTTCAGGAGTAGATTGCCATGTCCTGTTCCCATTTTTGCAGTGCTGGGGATTGAACCTATGTCCTCAGAGAATGTGGAGGTGCACTTTATCAACTGAGCTAAACCCCAGCCCAACAAATTTAGTTCATTATTAATGTTAGCTCATTTGCCCTATTATTCCATGGAACACAAGTTTTAGCAAGCTAACAAAATTAACTAAATTGTATTATTCTAAGAGGTTAGCTTCTAAATGCTATATAAAGTTTTAAAATCTATTCACCTAAAAATTATAATGACAATCTACTTTCTCCAAATTATAAAGGATCACCAATTGCAATACTGCTTCCAAAAAAACCTTTGTCCTATGTTCAAACACATTAATTCACTATTCCTCAAAAATCCAATAAAAGCCAAATGCAGTGGCTCATGCCTGTCATCCCAGCAATTTGGGAGACAGAGGCAGAAGGCTCATAGGTTCAACACCAGAGGTAACCTGCATAATGTAGCAAGACCCTGTAATAAGATAAAAAATTAAAAAGGGGCTGGGGGTACAGCTCAGTGGTAGAGTGCTTGCAAAGAATATGTAAGACCCCGGATTCAGCCTCTCAATACCAAAAAATAAATAAATAAATCCCGCAAAAGAGAAGAGATTCTGGTGTTCACTCTAATAGGGAAACGAAAACTCAAACATTATGAGTCTAGAATTTGAGTCTGGCTTCCCACTACTCATATGATATCTACTTTCTAAGGATTCCTGAATATTTTTTAGCAAAAAGTTCCTAACTGCTACAGAGAAATATTTTTCTTTCACCCACACATTCTGCACAAATGGTAACAGGTTCTTCTGGAACCTGAATTATTTCAGTAATGCCAGGAAGAAGGGTATAGTCAAGAAGAATAACCTGTGTTATGAGGAAGAAGGAATAAGGAGTGGGGCAGAAAGATTCCATCCCCTGGGTACCTGTTATAAAAGAAAGGAAGAAAGAAAGGAAGGAAAAGCAATAATTCTCTGACTCCTACTGCCATTTCAATTAATACAAACAATGAGCTCATCTAAGACAATTACTATTTGGGTGTCTCATAAGCATTTTTTTTTTTTTCTTTAAAGACATTTGCGATAAGGTCTCACTTGCTGTGTAGCCCAACCTGGCCTGGAATTCACTATGTAGACCAGGCTAACCTTGAACTCATGTCGATCCTCCTGCCTCAACCCCCCAAGTGCTAGGGCTACAGGTGTGTACTACCATGCCCAGCTAAAGTAATATTTGTCATTTACCAAACAAACTTTTATTTCACACTTCTGAACTTGTACTCTATCTCGTGTCCATTTCTTTTGAATTCCCATTTATTCTTCTATGTTCTGCTTAGAAAAACTCCCCTTGATGAAGCTCTTCCAAAATCACAACCCTCACCCCTCAGTCAAAGTCAATTTCTTGATCCTCTGAATGGCCATTGGTACTTTTCATTTCCTTATATTTAGCACTTCTCATACTATATGTTATTTATTGCTGTTTTCCCCCCTGTTTTGTCTGTGAGCTTTTTAACAATTCCAATGCAAAGCAACTGGCTCACAGAGGTCCTTAATACATGGGTTGAAATGAAACCATGGGATCTACTTAGCCATAAGCAGAATCATGGTCAATTTTCTTCACAGTTTAGGTAATTTAGTTATGTTGTTGTTGTTAGGTGCCATCAAGTCGGTACCCGACTCATAGCGACCCTCTGTACAACAGAGGAAACACTATTGTCAGTGCTTCTCTGCTGTTCATAGGGTTTTCAATGGCAGATTGATTTTGGGGAGGGGGTTGCCAGGTCCTTCTCCCAAGCCTACGGCTTCTGGTGTTCCCAGGAGGTCTCCCATCCAGCTACTAACCAGTCCCGACCCTGCTTAGCTTCCGAGATCTGATGGGATCAGATGCCACAGGGCTATGGCTGCAGGCAATTTAGTTATACATATGATAAATATTAAGATAGGCTAAATGTCTTACTTTTTATAAATAATTTTATAACTGTTTTTTTTGTTGTTTTTTTTTTTTTTGGTGGTCCTGGGTACCAGGTTCAGGGCTTTGTGCATGCTAGGCCAGCTTTCTACCACCAAGCTACATCATAGCCCTTGGGATCCTTTTGACTATACCTTTGTTGTTATTAGGTGCTGTCGAGTCGTGTCTGACTCATAGCGCCCCTCATAGGGTTTTCAATGGCTAATTGCTTCAGGATTAGCTTGGGAGTGGATTGCCTCGTCCTTCTCCCATTTTTGTGGTGCTGGGAATCGAACTCGAGACCTCAGAGAGTGCAGAGCAGCACTCTACCAACTGAGCTAAATCCCAGACCATATCAGTAAATTCTTTCTCTTTCTCTCTTTCTTTTTTTTTTTTTTTTTTTTTTGCCTTTGATACTGAGGCGTTGAAATGAGGGCCTCACACGTGCTTTTCACAAGCACTCAACCACTGAGCTGCACCCCTAGCCCACTTTTTGCTTTGTATTTTGCCTTTGGCTTCAAACTTACAATCTTCCTGCCTCTGCCTCCTGAGTCGCTGGGATTAAAGGCATGCGCCACTGTGCCCAGCTAAATTCTTTATCTTTATAGACAAAATAGCACAACATCATTCCTTAACTTTTCCTCCTTAATTCTTTTTACTGTCTTCTATCCATTTTATCCTGACCCACCAACCTAGCCCATTGATACTTAGTGATGTTTTCTGTTCCTTTTTCTACTGGCAAGCAAAGCACTCATCTAAAGCTAATAAGCTTCAAGCTATAGAACTCTACTCTGTGCTTCAATCTTTCAAAGGGAAGGTCTTGTTTATTTTTACATCCCTAGCACCTGTTGCCATGCTAGCACATTGTAAGTATGCAATAAAATCTCATTTACTTAACTCAAACATCAACTGGTAAGTAAATAAATAAAATGTAGTATGTGCTATATGATGGAATATTATTTCACAATGAGAAGAAATGAAGTACTGATACATGCTACAACATGGGTGAACCTTAAAAACAAGCTCTGTGAAAGAAGTCAGCCATGAAAGACCACATATTGACTGATGTCATTTGTATGTAATGTCCAGAATAAGTAAATCCAGAAAGACAGAAAGATTAGTGATTTCCAGAGGCGGAAGAGGTTGAGGGAAATGGAAAGTGGTTTGCTAAGAGGTACAGGGCCTCTTTGTGGGTGATAAAAATAGTCTAAAATTGGTTGTGGTAAGCCAGGCATGGTGATGCCTGCTTGTAATCCCAGTACTTGGGATACTGAGGCAGGAGGACTGACCCAAGTTTGAAGCCAGCCTGATCTACATAGTAGTTTCAGTGTAGCCTGAGCTCCACAGTGTGACTCTGTCTCAAAAACAAAACAAAACAAAATCAATCAATCAATAAATAAAATAGGTTGTGGCAACGGTTGCACAAACCTATGGGTATAATAAAAACCATTGAATTCCTGAGTTGGTACATATGTCAATTATATCTCAATAAAGCTGTTACGAAAAAAGAAAAATCTTGTTTTCTTTTGCTATAGAGGTCAAAGGAGATTCAGAGATAGAAAGTACAGGTGTGAAGTAGATACGACAGATAATTTTATTTAGCAGATTTTCCTCCTTACTAGGGTTGGTCCAACTTGTTGGGTGAGTAAGTCTTTGACATTAGTCCAAGCTAAATAGCCAATGTGTGCTAGGGAGGAATATGGACTAGGTAGCAAGTCACTGAAGTGGTTTCACATGAACATATGAAGCAAAGTAATTTAAACACATTGAAATTCCTCAGATTCTAAAAACCAAGAAATTTAAGTCTTCTCAGCTCATTCCACTAAGAAGACTAGTCTTCTTTCCTGTATTCCTTGATATAGTGATTGGCTAAGAATCTCACCTCTTTGGTTTTAACTTATCCCAAGTGATACTGCCGAACTAGTGCCCACAACCATCTGTTTAATCTGAATTCTATACACACACACAAAAAAAAAAACTTTCAGAAATTAACAACACCCTGTTTTGTTGACTGCTGAGTCATTTTCTGAGCTTACTTATGGTATGTAGAATAATGACCCTCTAAAGATGTCCAGCCTGCAGCCATAGCACTGTGACGACCGATCCCATCAGATCTCGGAAGCTAAGCAGGGTCAGGCCTGCTTAGTACTTGGATGGGAGACTGCCTGGGAACACCAGGTACTATAGGCTTGGGAGAAGGACCCTGCAGCCCACTCCCAAAAAACAATCTGCCATCGAAAACCCTATGAATAGTAGAGAAGCAGTAACAATACTCTTTCACCTGTTGTACATAGGGTCGCTATGAGTCAGATACCAACTCAATGGCACCTAACAACAACAACAACAAAGATGTCCACATCCTATTCTCTTGAACTTGTGACTTATGTTACCTTACATGGCAAAAGGGGCTTTACTGATTGAATTTAGGATTTTTAAAAATTTTATTATTTTATTTATTTATTTATTGTATTTTGAGACAGGGTCTTTCTATACACTCCAGGCTGGCCTCAAACTCGTGATCCTCCTACCTCAGCCTCCCTGCTGCTGGGATTACAGGTATGTGCCACCATGCCCAGCTAAATTTAGGATTTTGAGGCAGGAAACTTATCCTGGTTAATCTTTGTTTGCCCAATTCAATCTCAATAGTCTTTATAAATAAAAAGAGGAGGCAGGGAGAGCCAAAAATCAGAAAAGGAGATGTGATGATAAAAGCAGTAGCCAGAGAGGTATAATTACTGGTTAGTACTATGAATAGGCAACATGGGCAGCTTCTAGAAGCCAGAAAAAAACCAAGGAATGGGTTCTTCCCCAGAACCTCCACAATCATACCAATACTTTGATTTTAGCCTTCTGAAGCCCATTTCAGACTTGTGACCTCCAAAACTCTAAAATAATACATTTATGCTATTTTGTGGTCATCTGCAGCAATCGGAAACTAACACACTTGTTCTGACCAGTTTCAGGCTCAGGGGCGTATGTCTCTTATTTGTGGAGCCCAGTTACTTTCATTGCTCAAGGTAAAGGATTGGTTTGGAACAAATGTTAATTATCTCAGGATAGAAATATTTTCCTCTTTGAGCTAGGAAGCCCCAGAATTAACCAGTATAAGCTGCAGTCTGATAAATGGCTATGGTCAATATAGGTAAAGAAAACACAGAAACATACAATTTGTCACTGGAATTTTGAAACACAGATTGTATAATAATCTTGTGTATCAACAATAATTTCAATTATCTGTAAGTGTTATTGGTTATATTTTTTAGAGGAAGCTTTAAGGATACCATGTTAAGACAGGATAGACAGTCTGGAATGGGGTCTTTCATCTGAAGCTTGGGAGTAGTTAGGAAGTACAGCAACAATATTCTGGAGACAGGCACATAAAGTCGGCAGTAATGGAAGAAGGTTGCCACCTAAGATATAATCAGTAATAGAATGGAGGAACGATATGGGGAGAAAAAACAATAGGAAGCTGAACATTGCACACCATGAGATGATATTCAGATCAGATCATTACCTGGAAGCCTAATTTCTCTATTTTGTTAGTATGAATTTGATCTTCAGTCTAATAAATTCACAGCCTCTAAATTTTCCTAACATTCTTTTTCCAATTTGATTGTAAATTTGATTGTACAATTGAATTGTGATTTCTGATCTGGTAAGGAAACATGATGTTGTTGTTAGGTGCTGTTGAATCAGGTCTGACTTATAGCAACCCTATATGCAACAGTAAGAAACACTCCCTAACACTGTCCCAGGCTTGGCATTATGTCAGTCCTTCTCTGCTATTCATAGGGTTTTCAATGGCTGATCGTTTTGGGATTATTTTCCAGAGGGGGTTGCCAGGTCCTTCTCCCATTTTTGTGGTGGAGGGGTTTAGCTCAATTGGTAGGGTGTTGCTGTGCACTCTCTGAGACCCTGGGTTTGATCTCCAGCCCAGCAAAAATGGGAGAAGGATATGGCAGCCCACTCTCAAAGCAATCCTGAAACAAATCAGCCATTGAAAACTCTATAAATAAGTATATAGGGTCACTATGAGTTGGACGGGCTGGGATTTAGCTCAGTTGGTACAGCACTGCGCTGCAGTTCTCTGAAGTCCTGAATTCAATTCCCAGCACCGCGAAAATGGGAGAAGGACCTGACAATCCACTCCCAAGGCAATCCCTAAACAGTCAGCCATTGAAAACCCTATGAGGGCCGCTATGGGTCGGATACTGACTCGACGGCACCTAACAACAACAACATGAGTTGGACTCGACTCGATGGCACCTAACAACAACAATAAAGGAAGCATAAGATTTCCAAAAACTGTGAAAATACCCTTAGTATTCACACTTCCTATTCATTTTTCCCACTAATTAAGTCTTATAACACTGATATCATCAATATATTAGTTTCTAACCTCCCCCTGCCAATGTTTACAAAGAAATCTTTTCTCTACTTACAACTGCATAGCGTTGCACCTTTGAAGGAATTCCATCCTCCACTGCTGTTCCATTAGGACCAAGTGCCTCTTTCCTCCTCTTCCTCGAATTGATTTTGGCTGAACACTGAGCATCCATCTTTGTTTAACTGGTCATAGAAAAGCGGGGAAAATGCTGTCATCAGTATTTTGGAGACATTAATACACTCAGCAAAACATCAATTCCATAGCACACATTTCAGCAACATGAGCAAATAACATTTGGCAAAAACAAAAAAAGCTTCACAAAAACTGGCTCTAAGGAGAAACAAGAAATGCCTCTCTGTGGAACAACAGTCACAATTAGTTGCCTGACCTTAGAGGTTATTCCTCCTAACAATGTAGACTATATACAAACTCTTCATATAGTGACTATATAAGAGATTACAATAACTTAGCTGAGAAAGATAGCTATCCAGGTTAAGTATCCTATTTCAAATGCTTGGGGCAAGAAGTATCAAATTTCAGAATTTTTTTGAATTTGGTTAAGCATCCCTACCGTGAAATTTTAAGATCCAAAACGCTTTGAAATATGAATTTTTTGAGCACATTAGGGAGGCTCTTGAAACCTCTACGAATAGCAGAGAAATAATGACAGATATAGTGCCAGAAAATGAGTCCTCCAGGTTGAAAGGCACTCAAAGACAACTGGGGAAGAGTTGCCTCCTCAAAGTACAGTCGACCTTACTGACAGAAATGAAGTAAAGCCCCAGGGACTTCCATTTGCTAATGCGCCACAACTCAAAATGAGGAGAGACAACTGTAAACATCCATAAATAATTGGAATGTGGAATGTATGTAATATAAATCTAGGAAAATTAGAAATCTTTAAAAGAGAAATGAAGCACATAAACTTTGACATTCTAGGCATTGGTGAGCTAAAATGGACTGGCTTGAGCCATTCTGAATCGGCTAATCATATGGTCTCCATGTTAGGAATGACAAATTAAAGAGAAATGGGGTTGCATTCATCATCAAAAAAAGACATCTCAAGATCTGTCCTGAAGTATAATGCTGTCAGTGGCAGAACAATATCCATATGCCTACAAGGAAGGCCAGTTAATATGGCTATTATTCAAATTTAGGCACTTACCACTAAGGCCAAAAATGAAAATAGGGAAGGTTTCTACCAGCTTTTGCAATCTGAAATAGATCGAACATGCAATCAGGATGTACTAATAATTACTGGTGACTGGAATGCAAAAGTTGGAAACAAAAAAAAGGCTCAGTAGCTGGAAAATAGGACTTTGGTGACAGAAATGATGCTGAGCATCACATGATAGAATTTTGTCAGACCAATGACCTTTTCATTGCAAATACATTTTTTCACCAGCATAAATGGTGACTATACACATGAACTTCACCAGATGGAACATATAGGAACCAACTGACTACATTTGTGGAAAGAGATGATGGAAAAGCTCAGTATCAAATGTCAGAATGAGACCAGGTGGTGACTGTTGATCAGAAAATCAACTGTTAGTCTGTGTAACTTAGCGAGACCCTGTTTCAAACAGTAAAAAAATGGGCTGAGGGTACAGCTCAGTGGTCCAGCATTTGCAAGAGCATGCAAGCACGAGGCCCTGGGTTGAATCCCCAGTACCAAAAAAAAAAAAAAAAAAAAAAAAAAAAAAAAAAAAAAAAAAAAAAAAAAAAAAAAAAAAAAAAGAACATCAACTGTTCATATGCAAATTCAAACTGAAACTGAAGAAAATTAGAACAAGTATACAAGAGCCAATGTATGACCTTGAGTATATCCCACCTGAGTTCAGAGACCACCTCAAAAACAGGTTCAATGCATTAGACACAAATGAAAGAAGATCAGATGAACTGTGGCATGACATAAAAGATACCATTCATGAGGAAAGCAAAAGGTTATTTAAAAGACAGGGGGAAAAAAAATAAAAACCAAATTACTTGTCAAAAGAGACTCTGAAACTTGCCCTTGAACGTAGAGCAGCTAATGTAAAAGGAAGACATGATGAAGTTTAAGAATTAAATGGAAGGTTTTAAAGGGTAGCTCAAGAAGACAAAAATCAAATATTTTAGTGACATGTGCAAAGAGCTGGAGACAGAAAACCAAAAGGGAAGAACACGCTCTGTGTTTCTCAAGCTTAAGGAAATGAAGAAAAAATTCAAGCCTCAAGTGGCAATAGTGAAAGATTCTACAAGGAAAATATTAAACAATGGAGGAAACATCAAAAGAAGCTGGAAGGAATGAATACTGTCATTATATAAAAAAGAATTGGTGGATGACCAACCATTTCAAGAGGTTGCATATGAAGAGGAACCAATGGTACTGAAGGACAAAGCAGAAGCTTCCTTGAAGGAACTGGCAAAACACAAGGCTCCAGGAATTGATGGAATACCAATAGAGATGTTTCAATAGATGCAGCACTGGAGGTGCTAACATATTTATGTCAAGAGATCTGGAAAACAACTACATGGGCAACTGACTGGAAGAGATCCATATTTGTGCCTATTCCCAAGAAAGGGGGTCCAACTGAAACTATCAAACAGTATCATTACTATCACATGCAAGAAAAATTTTACTAAAGAACATCCAAAAGCAACTGCAGCAGTATACAGACATGGAACTGCCAGAAAATCAAGCCAGATTCAGGAGAAGGCACAGAACCAGGGACATCATTGTTGATGTCAGATGGATATTAGCCGAAAGCAGAGAATACCAGAAAATGTGTCTATGTTTTATCGACTACACAAAGGCATTTGACTGTGTGGATCATAACAAATTATGGATAACATTGCAAAGAATGGGAATATCAGAGCACCTAATTGTACTCGTGAGGAATCTATACATGGACCACGAGGCAGTTGTTTGACTAAAACAAGGAAATATTACTTGGTTTAAAGTCAAGAAAGGTGTGCATCAGGGCTATATCCTTTCACCACATCTCTTCAATTTCTATGCTAAGCAAATAATCTGAGAACCTGGACTTTATGAAGAGCATGGCATCAGGATTGGAGGAAGACTCATTAACAACCTGCGTTATGCAGATGACACAACTCTGCTTGCTGAAAGTGAAGAAGATTTGAAACATTTACTGATGAAGACAAAAGAACATAGCGTTCAGTATGGCTCGCAACTCAAAATGAACAAAACAAAAATCCTTAACAACTGCATCAGTATGCAACTTCACAATAGAGAAAAGATTGAGGCTGTCCAAGGTTTTGCTTTACTTGGTTCTACAATCAACACCCATGGAAGCAGCAGTCAAGAAATCAAAAGACACACTGCATTGGGAAAAGCTGTGGCAAAAGATCTCTTGTATTGAAAAGTACAGATGTCACACCAGGCGCAGTGGTGCACACCTGTAATCCCAGCGACTCAGGAGGCAGAGGCAAGAGCATTGCAAGTTCAAGACCAGAGGTGGTCTGAGTAATTTAGCAACACCCTGTCTCAAAAAAAAAAAAAAAAAAAAAGCATAAAAAAAATATGGGCTGAGGGTGCAGGTCAGTGGTACAGCACTTGCAGAGCATGCAAGCATGAGGCCCTGGGTTCAACCCCTAGTACCGCAAAAAAAAAAAAAAAAAGTAAAGACATCATATTGAAGATGAATGTGTGCCTGACTCATGCCATGGTATTCTCAGTTATATCATATGCTTGTGAAAGCTGGACATTGAACAAGGGAGAGAGGACAAAACTGATGCTTTTGAATTATGGTGCTAGAGATATGAATATACCATGGACTGCCAAAAGAACCAACAGATGTGTCCTAGAAGAAGTGTAACCAAAGTGCTCCTTGGAAGCAAGGACAGCTAGACTGCATCTTATGAGTTTTGGACATTTAGTCAGGAGGGACTAGTCCCTGGAGGAGGATATCATGTTTGGGAGAGTAGCAGGTCAACAAAAAAAAAAAAGGTAGACCCTCAACTGGATGGATTAATACAGTGTCTGCAACAATGGGCTTAAACATAAATAAGATTGTTTGCCTGCCACAGAATCAGGGAATGTTTCATTCTAGCGGATGTAGGGTCGCTATGAGTCAGACTCGATTCGATGGCACCAAACAACAGCACAACAACAACAACCTGTACAGACTTTGCTACTACCTTTTTTTCATCCCTTGGACACCTACAGGTATAGCAGGTACAAGGCAACGTGAACAGTATGACTTTCATGTAGATTTAAAAAAATGTTTTTTTAAATGAATTGTTGTTGTTATGTGCTGTCAAGTCGGGTATTCCTCACAGCGACCCTGTATACAACAGACTGTGCCATGCCTGGCACTATGTCAGTGTTTCTCTGCTATTCATAAGGTTTTTGGTGGCCAATTGTTTGAGGATTGTTTTCAGGAGTGGGCTGACAGGTCTTTCTCCCATTTTTGTGGGGATGGGGATTGAACCTATGGCCTCAGAGCAAACACTCTACCAACTGAGCTAAACTCCAGCTTTAGCATGGACTTAACTCTAAATGCTCTGCAGATTTCAAAGTCCACTCTACAAGGGTAAATTCTGAAAACTGTGAGCAGCACAGCACATCTTTTAAATGTCTTTTCCCTTCCTTTTTTTAGTACCCATTTCCTCTTTTACTTTCAGGGTCTTAGTACTTCAGTCTTGCTCAGAATACTCAGCTATTAAAACTCCACCTAGAGTTCTCCTTCCCCAAAAGAAAATCCATCGTTACTATCTCATTTACCAGAGAGCTTCTAGCAATTAGCTATCACAGGAAAGTCTGACTATGTGACATTTGCTCTTTAGATGCTGCCTTGTGCTACCTCTCCAATCCCTGCAGAAATATCTGCATTTTTCTCAGGTAACACAATTTGCAGAAATAAATTAATTTCTCAATGATGAAATGTTAGGCATCAGCCAGAAATCCGGGGTAGGGGAACCTCTATGTTCAACTGTCATCTCTAAGATAATGGCATGGTGGGAAATCCATAGAGCAAGAGTAGAAAACAAGTGCCAGACAGAATGAGGACATTCTACTCTACCTCACTGCCTCCGACAAGCTCTCCTCAATCAGATATTCATCTATGCACTTGTGCTTCACTTTCTTTCCTCCAGATAAATTCCAAGTGACAATATGACAAGATCTATAAGAAATCTGGCCTGATTTTTGATAGACTGAAGGTGTTACCCTGTGAATCATGGTTAAGTATCAGCCTGACATAAAAATTAAAAAAAAAAAATCAGTCAGTGTAGAATGAGAGATGAACACCATCTAGAAACTTCCTTTCATTACAGAAGCAAATTAATATGGAAGAAGGTGCAATACATTTAACACTAAGTTCTTCCAGTGATGATGACCACAGCTTTCTTCAGTGTTATTAATAATTATTTTTTCAAAATATCTATAGATCAGTACCACCAATTCACTGGTCTGAGAGGCCTGCTAACAATGTCTAATCAGAGGTGACATACACCTATAATCCCCACTACTAGGGAGGCTGAGGCAGGAGGATCACAAGTTTAAACACTGCCTGGGCTACACAGCCAGTTCAATACCAGCCTAGGCTACTTAGCAAGACCCTGTCTCAAAACAAAAAATAAAAGAAAAAAATGGCTGGAGGTTGCCAGGCATGCTGGTGCATGTCTACAATCCCAGCAAGTCTGGAGATGGAGGCGGAGACAGGAGGATCTCAGGTTGAAGGCCAGGGGCAGCCTGAGTAACTTATTCAGACTCTGTGTCAAAATAAAAAGTAAAAACTTCACTAGGGATGCAGCTCAGTGATAGAGCACTTACAAAGCAAGCATGAGGCCCTAGCTCCAACCCCTAAGGGTGGCAGGAGGAGGAGTCGGGAGAGGGATGGCTGGAGATGTAGCTCAGTGTCTAGCCTAGCATACATAAGGCCCTAGGTACAAATCCCCAGTGCCACCAAAAAAAAAAAAAAAAAAAAAAAGTCTAATCAGTCCAATTTCTACCTTGCATATCACAAGACTCTGCTGTAAGTTTCTGTACAATTCTTCTCAGGGTAGGAAAACAAAATCCACTATCCACTATGAAAAAAGTGCAGCTTGGCATTAGGAAAATTAAGAATACAAGGCAGCTGATAATACTAGCATGAACTATGAGATAGGTATTTATTTGGATCTAAAATGTCCCCCAAAGATCATGTGTTTGAATGTTTGGTCCCCAGTTGGTAGCACTATCCTAGACAGTTATGGAAGTTTGGGCGGCAGGATACAGCTTGGGATACTTCTGTACGACACTGAAGGCAGACCTTTGGAGGTTTTTACCCAGACCCCTAGTTCTAGTTGCTTTCTTTGCTCTCTTTGTATCGCTCTGCTCTTTGTATCTCTCACCAAGATACAAAGTTCTCTGTCAAAGGCTCTGCCACCACCATGCCTGCCCCACTGCCATTATGGACTGTGATCCTCTAAATGTGAGCCTCCAATAAATCTTTTCCCCAATAAATTTGCTTCAATTGGTTTCTCTGCCACAGTGATGCATGAACTGACTAATGTGGTACTATAACGTGTGTGTGTGTCCCATGTTTTAAGTGCAGTACTACTGAGCTGCACCACTAACCCATTTTTTTACTTTTTATTTGGAGACAGGGTCTCACTAAGTTACATAAGCTAACTCTGGTCTCCAACTTGCAATCGTCCTGCCTCTGCCTCCCAAGTTGCTGGGATTACAGGCATGAGCCACCGTACCTGGGCATAACATAATTTTTAAAGTATAATTAAACCCAGAGGATATAAAGCTAAGTGAAATAAGCCACTCAGAGTAAGATAAATACTGTATGATCTCACTTGTATGTGGAATCTAGAAAAATGAGACCATAATAAATAATAGTTTTATGTTTCAAAATTGTTTTAAAAGTATACTTTAAATGCTTTTACCACAAAAATTATGTGAAGTGATGAATGTGCTAATTAGCTTGATTTAATCACAATGTGCCAAGCATGGTGGTGCACTCCTGTAATCCCAACACTTGGGAGGCAGAAAGAGGCAGAGAATCTTGAGGTTGAGGCCAGTATGGGCTATGGAGCAAGTTCTAGGCCAGGCTGAGCAAGACTCTATGTCAAAAAAAATTCAAAGAGTGGGAATTTAGCTTAGTGGTAGAGCACTTGCCATGGATGTGCAAGGCCCTCAGTCTGATCCCCAATGCTACAAAAGAGAAAAAAACAAAACAACAACAACAAAAAAACTACAGCATACCACAGAAATATATACAAGTATTGTTTTCCAATTAAAAATAAGATAAAAGTGCAAGAACAAACTATTCTCTCAAGGAGCCTTCAATAAAGGTGTGGAAACCACATATAGCACTCCACCTTCAAAATATTTGATATAAAAATGCTCTTTAGGATTCCCAAACCATTGGGTTAAACTTTGCTGAGGATTAATTATTGATTTTGAAGCAAAAAGGGTTACCTTGATAGAGGAAAAAAATCTCTAAGCAAAATCACCAATAGTTCCTCCTGATGTGAGGTACTTACATGTTGCCTGCCAAATTGTGTAAACTGTATCAAGTCAAAGGGAAACAAACCAACCTCTAAATCTTTAAATTTAAGAAAAAGAGTCAGGCACAGTGGTGCACGCCTGTAATCCCAGAGGTTTGGGAGGCAGAGGTAGGAGGATCGCAAGTTCAAGACCAGAGGCAGTCTGTGTAATTTAGCGAGACCCTGTCTCAAAAAGAAAGAAAATGAGTTGAGGGTGCAGCTCAGTGGTCCAGCATTTGCAGAGCATGCAAGCGCAAGGCCCTGGGTTCAACCCCCAGTACCACCAAAAAAAAAAAAAAAAAAGTCAACCAAGAAAAACAATGAAAAGTTGAGAGACTTCCAAGTTTAGAAAGTGGTTCTTTCCCATGGTACAATAGAAAAAGGATGTAGCTTGTCTCTTATCATAGCTTTTTAATGCATAAAGATAGAACTCTCATGTTCCTCAAATCTCCCCTTTCCACAGTCACCTGGAGTGGACCTTTAGAGGTTTTATGTGGGCCCTCAGTTCCAGTAGTTCTCTCCACTCTTGATCCAACATGACATAAAGGTTTCTGCCACGGGCCCTGCCACCACGCCTGCACCACCACCATGCCTTCTTGCCCCTACAGACTGAAATCCTCTAAACCTTGAGCCCCCAAAAAATCTTTCCTCCTATAAATTTGTTTCTGTCAGGTATTTTGCCACAGCCATGCACAAGCTCACTAACATCTGCCAACAGTCACTCCATTTGGAATTTTGGTTTTTCTCCTGGGCACAAATACTCAAGTGGATAATTTACTAATGTATTCACATATTTCCTACTACTTGAAGAAAATGATTAGAAATTGAATTTCAATCAGGTCTCTGAATCAGGAAAATATTATATTTTTACTCTTCATAATTTACAAAGCACTTCTCTTTTCTGTAGTTGGAATTAGGGAGCGTATTCCTATTTGTATGAGAAAGAAAACCAAAATGCAGAGACTGCATGATCCATATGAAGCTACATGGCTAATAAAAACAGAGGATCAAAACTCAAAAAAAAAAAAAAAAAAAGAAGTCCTAGCAACTTTGTGACTTCTATTTTCACCTACCCCCTAAATGCCACAGTTCATCTAAGTGAGTGATTTATGCCTGGATTCCCACCAACAAAGTTCAAGATTACACCAGCTCTTTATGAAACCACTCATGGTTTAAATTAAGTATACTGTTATTTAAAATCTCTAGGCATTTTCCTCATGGACTATTCAAGCTAGATTTCCCCTATCTGATATCTGCATACTTATTTATCTAAAAGATTATATACTTATTACTTTTTAAATTAATTTGTTGGTCATAATTCTTAGAAGTTTATATTGGTTGGTCTTTTGTCTAATATTTTAAGATAATTTCAAATCTTGAATGCCATGTATAATGTTAGCTATTTATTACAACTTTGTGTAACCTATAAATTTGAAAACCGTGGTTTTTATGTTTTTAGTATCCAAAGTTGTGCAGAAAACGTTAATCAGGATATATGTCTCCATATAATAAGGATAACATATCATTAGATATGTCCCTCTTCATTTTGATCCATCCTTAATACTCCTTAAGTAAAATACAACATAAGAGTTTATCTTAGAAAACTAAATATAGAATGTATTTAGAATACTTAATGATTAGAGTGTCCAAACAGATGTAAATATATTTCATTATGCTAGAAAATGAAAAGAATACACATTCCTACAATGATAGTCCCAAAGCTTATAATAATAGTGATAATTATGGAATAATTTGTATGTGCCAAGAAATCATAACCTACTACGTATATTAAATAATTTAATCCTCACAACAATATAAGGTAGATAATGCTATTATTCTTACTTATATGTGAAGAAATTAAAGCACAACTAGGTTAAATAACTTGACTGAGATCACCTACCTTGCTAGAGCAAAACCAGGATTTTATTTCTGAGTTCCAGTAAAACTTTCTTTGCAAAACACAGGTGGCCAATGCAAGAACTATATCTTGCTGAGTATCCAAAACAGTACTTGAACTCAGGAAATCTGGCTCAAGAGTCTGTGCTCTTAACCACAAGACTATACTGCCTATTACATAAAATAGTTGTTGTTGCTACTGTTAGGTGCCCTTGAGTCGGGTCCAACTCATGGCATACCTCATAGGGTTTTCAATGGCTAATTGTTTCAGGATTGCTTAGGGACAGCATATAAACTGGGATTTAACTCTAGGTCTTCCCCAGTTCCTGAACTCTAAGTTAAGATAAGTCCTCTGATGCTAGGAGTTTTTTCATGTGATTAAGGAAGGCTCTAATAAAATGTACTTAACTCTTCAATATGGTAAGGATCAAACAAGAAATTAGACTACACAGTCCCTGATTACTAGATATTTCTTGTTTACCATCCCAGTATTTAATCATCCTGCTTTGAAAAGACCAACTTTCATTTCTAGGGACCCTCATTTGTTCTGTGTGGCTTCACTCTTAGTCCTAGCTGCAGATCACATGTGCCAAACCTAAACCAATCAGCACATCATTCTCCTCTGGACATAGATTAGGGAGTATGGGGGATGGGAAGGACAGTGGTATGTGGCCTTAACTACACTCAGAGAAAATCTCAAGACTCTCCTGATGAGAATGCTTGCTCAAAATTATCACTTCTTTCTTTGTGTATTTGAATCTGGGGATATGGCTCTAGGAACCATTCTGTGAGCATCTAGTGGCCATTTTGCAACCAGGAGGAGAGCCTTTCTGGAAATAGTCAACACAGGAAAAAGCAGATCTGATGATGATAAGCCAAATCCAGAACTGTTTAATTATACTGACCAATACATTATCCTCTTTACTTAAGCTAGTTAAGCTTGGTTTGTTGTTGCTGTTGTTTTTTGCTACTTGGAACTATAAAAATCATAACTCATACATACAGTACCTAGCAATGTACCCTAGTGCACAGTGAGCACTCAATGCTTAGTAGAATAAATGTACATATAGAAAGCTGTTTTGAAATTCTGAAGATATAACTTTCATTTTAATGGAAATGGAACAAGTACTTATGAATTTATAAGTATATTGCAGTTGGCACAACTAAGTGCTCATTCTATCAAAAGTATTTTTCTACTGGGCATGGTGGCACAGACCTTTAATTCTAGCATTTGGGAGGTAGAGCCAGGTAGACTGCAAGTTCCAGGCCAGCCTGGGCAACATATTGAGAACCTGTCTCACTATGGAAGGTCTGGGAACGTAGCTCAGTGGTAGAGCATTTGCCTAACATGGGCAAGGCCCTGGGTTCCATGGTAGTGCTGCAAAAAAGAAAAAAAGTACTTTTCTTTAACTGCTTCCACTATTTCTTATCTGTTTATACAATTCCTTATTTGCTTACATATAATTCTACTTTCTAACCATGACCTTTGTGTTTGACATTACATTTTATATTTTAAACTGAAATCTTAAGGGTCTGGGGATTTAAAACAAACCTAACACTTTTTAGGTTTTAGTGTAAAGCACTTCTATGTCTTATCTACTTTCTGAGGAAATGGAAAATGCATTAGTCACAGACTTTGGAAGTCTGCTTTCTGTCACTGTGACAAAATACCTGGGATAAACAAGTGATAAGGAGGAAAGGTTTATTCAGCTCACAATTTCAGAGGTTTCAGTACTGAAAGAAGATTCAGCTTGACTGTCACTTTGGACCTGTTGTAGCACAGTATATCATAGCAGAAGCACATGGCAGAGGAGGCCTATTCACCTCATGGCACCCAAGAGCAAACAGAGAGAGAGGAAGGTGCCAGGATCCCAATAGTCCCTTGAAGGGCATGTCCCTTCCCCTCAATGACCATACTTCCTTCCATTAGGCTCCTAATGGAATTAGGCTTCCACCACCTCCAAATAGCTTCACAGGTTGGGGACCAAACCTTCAACATGTGGGCCTCTGGTAGACATTTAAAATCCAAACTATAGCACAGACATTCCATTACAATAATTCTAAAAGAATTCAGAAATCACAAAGAGATTAATCCTCATACCTTTCCTTTAAAACTACTAATGTTTAAAACTTTTACTTTATAGGTCTCTCAAGTCTTTTTCATTTTTTACTGGGCCTCTTAGACCATCCTCATGTTCCCTTGCATCTATTAACTTATGTACCACCAAAGCATATAGGACAACTTAATAATTAAAAGTTATGAACAAAATTACCCCCTAGTTTCCCTAATGTTTCTAACAGATGCTGCAAGGACACATTGACTTTGCTACTGAGAAAGTATAGAGCAAAAGTATGTGGGAGGATGAGGATATACTGGGGATAGTAAGTACATTTAATATCACGATGACTTTTTAATTCATTGATGACTTTTTAATTACATTGAAATTTAACTGTACCTACAACCACACCACTCCCACAACATTCACACTTGCCCAGTAACCATTTGATACTTCCAATAATTAAAAATAATACTTCTTAGTCTCTCTATTTATGATAACTGTACCTTTGTAATCAACCAATAACATCAAAATAAAGAGGCAGTGATGGCCCTCAAAAAAGAGGTAGCTTTCAATCTAACGTTCAAGAGGGAAAACACAGAAGCTGACGTTGTATCTATTTGTCCACTGGGAGACGAGGCTGGGAAATGACCGCACCTCTTCAGAGCCAATACAGTAGGTCAAAATGGGGCAGATTACCTAACTCTTTGCAGATGGATGCTGGATTCCAGCCATAGCACCCACATTAATTAAATGGGGATTAGTCAAATGAAAAAGAATTGGAGATAGAACACAAACCTCCCTCATAAACCCTACAATGATAGGCCAACATTTCCTGTTTCCTTAGTGGTTTATCTTCCAGAAAAGTTTGTCAAAAAATCTAGGACAAAAACAAACAAAACAGATGAAGGGGCTGTCAGCTAGAATGCAGCATTTATAAGGTTTCATCTTTCTAACACTGCTGCCTATTCAATCTCTAGATAAGTCACCTTATCTTGGTCACTGAAATTTTCCTTTTAAGCAGATTGTAAATGTGGGCATAAATGCCCACCTCATTCCTACCACCACCAGCCCACTAAATGCAACTAGTCTCCACAGTGATCTCAAGATACAGAATGTAGTATCTGTGTCTGTTATTTTTACCCAAATTCACAAAATCTGGCATCATTTCTGCTGACTCATCTCCCAGGACACACTGCCCGTCTTGTTCTTCAATGTTCCAATAAATGCCTGCTTGGATACATCAGCTTCTCTAGAGAAGTGGAAAAATGTGTGTATGTGGAGGGGTGGAGTAGCTATGAAGAGATACTAAGGACAGACCTACCCAAGTATTTTTTCCAATATAAATGCCCTGAAGAAGATAAAATCTGGGTTCTGGCATGCACATGCTTGAGTCTCAAAGATGGAAGGCTCCTGTAAGTACAGTTTTAGGGACTCCTACCTAGTCCCCTCTATTTTACTTCCTTATTGCTAGTAGATCCAGCAAGCATCCCAGGGTAAAAGAGAAGGAAAATTTTTTTTCTTAAACTATGTAACAACCTTAACAGTAGCAAGTTGAGATCACATATATTGCTTCCAATTTTCAAAAATCTAATTCAAATCTGACTGATTACTACAGGGAACTAGCTGCCAAAGAGGAGGGATAAATTTTTCCTTTGTATTCTGTTCACACTTCTCCCATCTCTGGAATGATATTATCTTCTTCAGTAAAATTCTCTGCTCAGTATTCTTCTGCTGACACACCAACGCCCAGTTTGCAGGGCTGAGTGAGAAAGCATATTTCATATGTGGGATCTTTGTCTGTTTCTACCGAGGTGGTGCTTAATAAGGTGGTGCTCTAAGAGATAAGCTCTATAAATTTCAAGGGGTGCATCTAATACTCTTGGCATTCATTAATCATGTCATTCAGGTCTTATAGTAGATAACACTGCAGTGATATCGCCCCATGTAGAAAGTCCTATGAAACTGGAGGGAGGATACAGGTACCCCAAAGTGGGGAAGTGGGACTGGTATCAGAAACCACCAGACCTCCTAGATTGCAAGAAAGCAAACTACAGCTAGCAGGCCAAAGATGGCCCACTGCCTGTTTTTGTAATTAAACGTTTTTGTTTTATTTTGTTTTGTTTTCGTGGTACTGGGGAGTTGAACCCAAGGCTTCATGCATGCTTTTTGCAAGCATTCAACCTCTGAGTCATATCCCCAGCCCATTTTTCACTTTGCATTTTTGAGACAGGGTCTTCCTAAATTACACAGGCTGCCTCTGGCCTCAAACTTGCAAGCCTCCTGCCTCTGCCTCCTGAGTTGCTGGAATTACAGGAGTGTGCCACTGCACCCAGCTCTGTTTTTGTAATTAAAGTTTTAATAGAAGACAGTCATGCTCATTCATTGATGTATTGTTCATGGCTTCTTTGGTTCTACAACAGCAGAGCTGAATAATCGCAACACAGATGGTATGAGCTGCGAAGTCCAAAATATTTACTATCTAGCCCTTTATGGAAGAAGTTTACCAGCTCTCATCCTAAATAAAGACAAGACTAATTTTAATGATAATTTGGTGGCAAATTTTACTTAGATCTATGCAATCTAAGGTGGGAAACACTGCTAGGAATAGGATTATTTCAAGAAATTGTATCATAATTTTCTAGAGATTACTGCAATTTAGGTAACTAGCCCATATATCTTGCCACACCATACAGAATATATTCTTGAATCTAATGCACATCCTTTCAACTGTTTTAGAGGGCTACAAAATCAAATGTGGTTTAGAGCAAACTCAATCCACATGTAATTCTAATCTGTATCTAATTTTATAATCTTCTGAAACTGTCGAAAATGGTGCGGATTAGATTCAAGAATAAACAGTAACTCAAAAGAATAAGTGATCCAGGAACTTCTAAATGTAAAGGTAAATTTCACAGCATAACCTGCACTGACAGATTAATTTTAAGCTACAGCTCAATGTTACTCCTCAATATCTGAGGCCCATAAATTGCCACATCTAAAATCTTAGTTTTGAACTTGATCTTCCCTCTAACTTCTTCAGAGAAACTCATATTCAACAAACACTGAGTGGGAACTTACTGTGTCAGATCCTGGGTTAGTCACTGGAGCAAGATGAAGCTTATACTTGGACCTGCCACACAGTAGGATATTTTAGGAAAGAGCTTACCCTACAAAACACAAGGACATCTATACTAGTTCTTACAGTTGAAAAGCCAGGCCTTCATGCATGCTAGGCAAGCTACGTCTACAACCTTAGTTGAATAATTTTACTCTGCACTATGCTATCTTCTGAGTCAATGAATAAACCCTAAATTTAGATTGCACTCTTCCTAGAGTGGGTTATGGAAATTATATCTCTAAGGCAGAGTTTATGGCAGACTTTAGGAAGTCTATGAAGTTAGACCAAAAATATATATTTATTTTCACTAACTCCTTACGGATTGACCATTTCCTTCAATTATGAATATAAGCCACAAGTGTAATAGTACATTTAGTAGACAAACTTTGACATCAGTAGAAATCATGGATATTTCCATATCATATCACACTTGTTATAACTGTCTTCAAATATTGTTTAAGCCCATGACTATTTTAAAATTATTATAGTTATAAGACCTATAGTTATAAAACTCACTGATAGTAAACATTTACTATGTTAATAAAAAGCACATACAGAGCTATATTGCACACTTAAAATAATTTGATAACTGTATTTCAACATAATGGGCTTCCTTTATAATTCTATGTATTTTATTTTTGCATATAAAAACATTCCAAAGATACTTCACAAACTTTTATCAGAGTGCTAAAAGGGTCATGACACAATAAAGATTAAGAACCCCATTCTAGGGCCAAAAAGTCAGCAAACATAATCACATCTAGGGCAGATTAAAAAATAAATTGGGATGTACATATATAGATAGACATACTCACAAAAAAGACATACAAGTAGAAAAGAGACCATTGGTGGGGAGGGAGGGGATGGGAGAGGAAGGCCGTGAGAGGGTAAGGCAGAAGTTAATTTGAGCAATGTACAATGAAATGCATATATGGAAATGTCATGATGAGACCCATTAAGTTGCGCATTAAAATTATTAATAAACATTTTAATAAACTATACTTGTTTTTTGTTAAGGATCATGAATTCATTATGTTCTCAAGTATACAGCAAAGACCATGTGTCAATTTTTCTTCCCCCAATACTGGGGGATTGAACTCAGGGTGCTCTACCATTGATCTTCACTCCCAGGCCCCTCGTTTTTTTGTTGCTTTTTATTTTGAGGCAGGATCTCACTACCTTGTTCAGGCTGCCTCAGACCCTGGCCTCAAACTCATAATCCTGCCTCAGCCTTGTAGAAAGCCTCAAACTAATGTAACTACTTCTCTATCTCTATCTTTATCTCTATCTCCTTCCTGTAGCGGGAGAATGAACTCAAGACCTCCATCACTGAGCTGGCCCCCTTTTACATTTTTCATCTTGAGTTAGGGTTCTGCTAAATTGTACAGGCTGCCTCAGGGCTTGAAACTGCAATCCATATGCCTCAGCCCCACAGGCCTCAGCCTCCCGAGTCTCTGGGATTAGAGACCATGGTGCCCAGCTAATATAACTTTCAACTTGTGACTACAAGAGTTACCAAAAGAGCCGGGCAAGGTGGCACACACCTGTAATCCCAGCGGCTTGGGAGGTGGAGGGAGGAGGATCGCAAGTTTGAGATCAGAGGCAGTCTGAGTAATTTAGGGAGACCCTATCTCAAAAAGTAAAAAAATGGTCTGGGGGAGCAGTTAAGTGGTCCAGCACTTGCAGAGCATGCAAGCGTGAGGCCCTGGGTTCAACCCTCAGGACTGAAAAAAAAAAAAAAAAAGAGTTACCAAAAGAAAGACCTACTTATCTGGTTTGCAAATCATAAAATCTAAAACAAGTAAAAGATATAATACCTAGCACTTCAGAGGCAGAGGCAGGAGGATCAGTGCAACTTCAAGGCCAGCTGGTCTACATAACAAGTACCAGGTCACCTGGGGCTTCACAGCAAGACTCTGTACAGAAAAAAAAAAAAAAACCCCACCAAACAAACAAACAAACAAAGTCAATGCTAACATCAAATAGAGTAACCTAGGGCTTCTGAGTCCAAGGCTCTATCCAACGAAACCATTCTTAATGCATCACACAGCCAAAGAGGAGGGCCTACTTGGAGTAGTGGCATATGTCTGTAATCCCAGCACTTGGGATGCTGAGGCAGGAGGATCTTGAGTTTTGAGGCCAGCTCAGGCAACATAGTGAGTTTCAGAATCTACATAAGACCTTGTCCAAAAAAAAAAAAAAAAAAAAAAGTTCTCCCAAATGCCCACCAATTTATGCAAGGGCTACATGGCCAGATCCTATCTCAATTCCCTCCTCTACAAAATGAAACACAAACCTCATTTCTATTTAAGAACTTTTCTGAACTCTCTTTCCCTAATATAAAGTATATAGGAAACAGGGGTGACTATTAGGTAATCAGATTAATGTAATGTAAGATAAGTTAAAATGACCAAGTTTCTATTAGATTTTTTTAATGCACTGGATGGGCATAATCAGTAGCACTATCTACAAAAGGCTATAGGAGAGAAAGAAGTAGTAACACTCATTTTAGTTAATTTCATCTGCACCACTAACAGCTCTTATGAAAGAGAACATGTAGAAAATAAAGCCAGCAACTAAAAGTTCATTTGAATTACCCACAGAGTGGTGTTACTCCCAGTATGTCAGGCTTAGCCTCCAGTGCACAAATCCTTGAGTTAGCTAAACACAATAAAGCATCTCCCATGCACCCTCTCAGCATCATCCTTTTGTCCACCATTCCTCCTCATAATGGTTGCCATCTGTTTACTATCATGAATGCACCAAATCTCAATCTCAGTATCTTTTTACTACCAATTCTATGTACTTGCAAAATCACTAAATACCAAGACTAAACAGGATCTGAAGGTCATTACCTCCCTACCTCCATTTTATTCTCAGCAGAATGTTATTCTGTCTCTCTTCAATTCCCTTCCTAAGTCTTGGTCCTACCCTCAAAGTTTCTCCCTTTTCAGTGCCAATTCTTAGCAATTTCTCCTAAATCCTCAGAGCCTGTATGAATGTCACTGTCCCTATTTCAGTATAACTTCTGGCACTTCCAATGACAATCCTGAGTTTCATTCCTTGGTCTTAACTAGTCACTTCAATTACATTCTGAAAGCTTCCTCCAGTTAAGCCAAGCTAATAAAAGTCTGCGCCTCAGCCAAGATCCTGGTTTCTGAATTGTATCTTTGTACTTCCCAACTGTCTCCTAATCATAGAATTATTACATTTTAAACCCGACAGAAAACTCAGAAGTAATGTGATCCAATGTTTCTCAAGCTTTTTTATGTTTTGAGACAGAGTCTCACTATGTAGCCCAGGGTGACCACCAACTCAAAGATCCTCCCACCTCAGTTTCCTGGGTGCTGAGTTTACACACATGTGCCACCCATGTCCGGCTTTCAAACTTTAGTTACATTTTAGATGTACAAAATCCATTTTACATCATAATCTCAAACACACACACAACTAAAACAGTTCATGAAACAATACCCTTACTATGTGAACACAATGATAATTCCTATCGTAATTCCATTACAAAAAAAATTTCAGGTGCCATCCACCAAATTGACTTCACAACCCAACAGTATGATGGAACTCACAGTTTGGGAGACATTAAGATAGCCCAAACTTTCCATTCACTAGTGAAGACATTGTAACTCAGTAGTGAAGTTTCCCAATCACAAGAAGTTTGTTCATAAAATTAAACTCAGGTCTGTCTGATGAGTCCCGACCAATGTGCTTTCAACTACAGACCTCCTCTGCGGGGTCACAGCCACTCAGTCACACGCTGCACCTACACACTTCCCTACATTACCATTCACAATTACTGTTCTCACATTCTTCTCCAAGTCAGCCCCTCAAAGTCACTGCTCCTCGGTCAGAGTGCCCTCGCAGCTGCTGCTTCATGTTCCCTTCGGTCCGAGTCCCCTCACGGTAACTACCCATCTATCAGTCTCCTTGGAGTCATTGCCCTGTGGTCACAGTCCCCTTGCAGTCACTGCCTCATACTTCCTCGGTCATGGCCCCATCGCAGCCTCTGCCTCGTGCTCTCTTGAGGTCAGAGTCCTCATTTACTGCTCCTGGGTCGCAGACTTCTCATAATCATCTACACCTGGGTCACAGTCCTCTCGCTGTCACTGTAACTCGGTCACAGTAGCCTCGCAGCCCCTGCATCACACTCCCCTCGCTGTCACTGGCCCATTATTCAGTCACAGTCTCCTTGAGGTCCCACGGTTTCTCTTCTCAGAACAAGCATACGCGCAAGCATACGCGCACCCTGGGCCCTCACCAGCAGCTTGTGTCCCCCGGGCTCCTGTCCTGTAGTATTTCTTCCCCGCGCGGCTCCACCGACAAGGGAAGTTGAAGGGGTTGCGGGGAGACGCCCGGGGAAGGCAGCTGGCGGAAGTCCCGCCTACTGCCCGCTCTCTTGTCAATCCTACCGCGACGTCTCCCGGAAAACCACCACCCGGCAGTTCCGCTTCTACAGAAGCCCGGGGGGTGAAGTGACCAAGGAAGAATACAAGAGGTAGAAGAGAGAATGGCTAAAGGTCAGTCTCCACCCGGAACCAGAGTCTTAAGTGAAGACGCCTCCTCCTGCTGGGATGCGGATGTGACTTGCCACAGTTTCTCGCTGCAGTCGGTCAAGCAACGTTACTTGGTGGCTCCTTGGTGGCTCACCACCCCCCCGCCCCGTGGTGGTGGTGCTTCCCACTGCATCCACTGCACCCGGCCGACACGGCCCCTGGGCATTAACATGCAGGTGGCCCATCTGCCCCGGTCCGCACGTTTTAACACCTTAGACGGAGAATTCATGTCCGCCAAGTCCCGTGAAAACCTGCACCTAACCTCTCCTTTGTTTTTGTTTTTTTCCCACTACTTGGGGGTTGAACCTAGGACCTCGCGCATAATTTGCAAGTGCTCTATAACACTGGGCTGCACTTGCAGCCTTTTTTTTATTTTGAGTCAGCGACTGGCTTAGTTACACAGGCTGCCTCTGGCCTCGAAATTGCGAACCCCCTGACCCCGCCTCCCGAGTCGCTGGGATTATTGGCAAGCACCACCCTGATTTTTTCCTGTTAATTTTGTCCCAGATCAGCTCACCAAAAAATGTCCCCTAGGTATCGAGTGAGAGGTAGCTGAACAGTTGTTGTGTCAAAGAGGACCCTGGTAGGAAAACAGGCGGAGCAGGTTGTATGGTGAGCAGAAACGTTTTCCTTTGCTAAAATGAATCTTTGAAGGGTTGTTTTGTTTTGTATTTAACGGTTGAACACAGGGCCTCGCACATACTTTGCAAGTGCTCTACCACTGGGCTGCACCCCCAGCCCGTTATTATTTTTTTATTTGAGTCAGGGTATCGCTAAATTACGCAGGCTGCCCGGGCGTGGTGGCAGGGGCTCAGGAGACGTATGGGACTCGGAAGGCGGTGGCAGGAGGATCGCAAGTTCAAGAGACCAGAGGCAGTCTGCGTAACTTGGCGAGACCCTGTCTCAAAAAAGTAAAATAAAAAAAAATAAAAAAAAATAAAGGGCTGGGGGTACAGCTCAGTGGTCCAGCACTTGCAAAGCATGAGAGGCCCTGGGTTCAACCCTCAGTACCAAATATATATATATATATATATATATATATATATGTATATATGTATATGTATATATATGTATATACACATATATAATATATATTTATATATATAAATTATATATATAAAGTTTTATGCACAAATATATATATACAGATATATGTATATATCTGTCTCTAGCCTCGAACTTGCGGTTCTTCTGCCTTCACCTCCTGAGTCTCTGGGATTACAGGCCTGCGCCATCACACGCTGTCTGGAGGGGTCTTTTTTTGATTCCATAGATATAAGGCAAGTGGATACATAACGTTATGGAAGAAAGGTATAAAAGAACTTTTAAATGTATTTCCTTAACTTTCATTTCCTTTCCTTTCCCTCCCTCCCCCTCTTTCTTTTTCTTTTCTTTCTTTTTCTTTCTTTCTTTCCTTCTTTCTTTCTACTATCTATCTACATGGTTGATTTGAAAGTGGCTAAGAAGAAAGAGCCTGCAGCTGGACCACTGTGGTGTCCCATCCCGTGAGATCTCCGAAGCTAAATAGGGTTGGGCTTGGTTAGTACTTGGATGGGAGACCGTCTAGGAACACCAGGTACAAGGAGAAACAGGTGTGTTTAAGATAATAAACGATGTAAGTCATAAGAACTGCAAAAACACTGAGTGAAAAAGCTAAAGGCAACTCAAAATACAGGGAAAAGCTTTGTTGTTGTTGGTAGGTGCGATGGAGTTGATATCCTAGTCATAGCAACCTGATGTACAACAGGTGAAATACTATTGTCAGTGCTTCTCTGCTATTCATAGGGTTTTCAATGGCTGATTGTTTTTTGGGAGTGGGTTGCCGGTGCTTCTCTCAAGCCTACAGGACCTGGTGTTCCCAGGCGGTTTCCCATCCAAGTACTAACCAGGCCCGACCCTGCTTAGTTTCTAAGATCTGATGGGATTGGACACCACAGTGGTATGGCTGTAGGCGGGAAAAGTTTTATGCACAAATAAATACATCTTTTCACTTTTATAATATTGCAAAATTTGAAGTCAGTATCCCTTAATAAGGAAATAGCAAAATAACAATGGTATAATCTAGTGGAGTGAATGCAGCTATTAAATTATGCTTCTGAAAATCATAATGCAAATAAAAGGACATGAAAACTGCTCATGACATGAGAAGTGAAAAAGCGCAGAATACAATACTGTATATATGACTTTTTTAAACCCTGAAAATAAATAATCTGGTAGAAAATACACCCAAATATTTACAGTTGGTTATGTATGAAAAATTAAAATAAATTTTCTCCTACTTTTTTCTTTGCTTTCCTAATGTAATAAGAACATATTATGACAAAATCAAAACATTAAAAATCTAAGGCCTAAAAAGACAACAGATTCTAAATGTCAAAGTGCCAACTTGTCTTTATTTTGTCAAGATATTTAACAATATAAAAAAGTTCAGATTTCTTCATAGTCACATCTTTTCCCAGCTTTTTCAAAGATTCAATAGTAGAAACAGCCAAATGCTGTTACAACACAGAATAAACTGTCCTAAAAAACAAATAAACAGAAAACATGCATAGAAATCCAGAATGTTAGTACTAATAAGGGAATGAAAGCAGGATAGGCAACTGAAATTAACACCATCCCAGATCTTGTCCTTTTGGTGGTTTGTTTTGGGATTTTTCTTTTGTTTTGTTTTGTTTTGAGGGAGAGTCTTGACTTGTAGCCCAGGCGGGCCTAGAACTGAGATCCTTCTGCCTTCCACGTGGTAGGATTGTAAGTGTGGGCCACCACACCCTGTTCTTTGTCAGTTTTTAATAATGAAGACTTTTTCCTTCAAGAAATGAAGGGTTTCAAGGTTTCCAAAGTATAGCTGTAAGATTGCTTGCCTGAAAAATTGCTTGCTAAAAGGGTAGGATGGAGAGTAAAAGAGGGTAGTTGGGAAAATGGATACAATCAAAGCATGGTATACACCTGTATGGAAATGTCACAATGCAATATTAATTCTATATATCCACTAATAGTACAATTAATACTGCATTAATGATTATAAGACAGGAGGCCTGAGGCAGGAGGATCAAGACCTTGACTCAGAAAGAAAAAAAATTATAATAAAAAAGTTATAAAAAAAAAAGAGGATGGTTAAAAAATTAGAATTTCTGAATGAAGAATATATCAACTAATGAACTTAAGTTAATAAGTCTTCCCATGTTTCTTGACTTATCACGGAAATAAAATATGACATGCTTTGAGGTTCTTGGAGTAAATGCATGACCCAACCCAAGGAACTATAAGAATAAAATAACAGCAGTTTGTCATAAATTCTGGATAGGAGAAATGGTCTCTGGGTATTTCTTCCTAATTGATAAAATTCATTTGTCCATATTTTAGGTCAGAATCTCAAAATGCTTCCCAGAGCCCAATTAAAAATATTAAAACATTTTTTAGGTAACTTATTACAGGAGTTCTACTCGCCTCAGCAATGCTTGACACACCAATCTTACCTCTAGCCTGGCAGTGATAGCAAATATCAATCTGACCTGAGCTACCTGATTATTGACCAAAAGCAAAATTCCTTAGTTAGTTAGCTCAGCTCCCTGGCTCCTTGGCTGGCTGTCTCTGAGCTGTGTTCTACAACAGTGCTACTTGTTATAAAGGACCTGTTTTTTACTTTTGTTTTCATTACCAGTCCCTCATGGAATGCCACTTTTGTAAAAACCTGACAATCAGCAGAAGCATATGGGAAACTTATAAAAATTCAGTTTTTACTGTTCCAACTTCTGGCTTATTTAATCAGAACGTACTTGAGTAGGGCTCTGACATCTATATTTTAAACACGTTCTCCAAATTATTATTATTATTATTATTATTATTAGGGTGGTGGTGGGGATTGAACTCAAGGCCTTGTGCATGCTGAGCAAGCACTTTACTACTGAGCTACCTCCCCAGCCCCTCAAATTATTCTTAGGCCACAGCCAGTCTTTGCAAAAAATCTTCTTCCTAGTGTTCTTGATACAATCTCAGGAAAATCCAATGATTTACCTAAAGTTATACAATTAGAAAGTGACAGAGTGGAAATGGAACCCCTCCTAATTTACTCAGTCCAGTTTGTGTTCTGCTCTACTTTAATTCTGACTCTACTAATTCACAACTTGGGAGTACTGAAGAGGGGATGAGATCATTTCTGGAAGCAAGTATAACAGCATACAATTAAAAGAAAACCTTTGTGCCAATAACTCGTCAATGTTTAAATGAAATCTCTTTTTATTCTTTATTTTTGTTTCATTTTTAGAAATGACTTTTAAATAAAGTAACTTTATTTCTGAAAGAAAAAATCAATTTTGCTTGTAGAATCCCCGCTGTCCAAATTCCTTTGCAGTTTAGCAAAGTGTAATTGAAAACTTCAGTTATCAGTTATTACTTTAATAAGGATCATCAGGATTGGGTTTTAGAACACAGAGATTTATAAGGGAGGTGGCTAAAAATAATTTTTAAAATTTATATAAATAATATGCCCTTCCTAAATTCAAACCTGTGAAGAGTTATACCATCTGTATACATACAAATCTCCTTGCCTATAAACAGCACAATGGGTTTCTGCTTTAATAACACAAAAAATAACAGTAAAATCACCTCATCCAGAAGAGGTCAAAAACCAATTGTCCTAACATCTTAATAAATACTAAATAATTTGATAAGTAATGCCCACATCTCCCTGGAAAGGAAAAAAGTTTCTAAAGAGACTTACATTCATGAAAACATCATGAGTGTAGTTGTCAGTGTCAGCATCCCAGAAACATCGAGCAGCCATGCTGAAAGTCAAAGAACAAGGAATTATCAATATGACAAGGATCTGAATTACATGTATCTGCCATGAGCAAAAGTTTTCCCTCATACATTCTTATAGATAGGTGCTTCCAAACTTTTTCATTTGTACAGCAGAGTATTCTGGGAGGGATGGGAGTCATAGCTTGCAGCTAGAGGTGACCAGCCCAGAGGCTCTAGCAGCCTTAGACCCTAGCTGGCTGACAACTACAAGGGTCATTTTTGAAGTCTTTGGTACTTTGGCTGGAGCTATGGTGTAGATTACTTCAGCTAAGGTAGTTGTATGAAACCCTCCCCTTCCTTCCCCTCCCTTCCTCTCAGAGTCCAGGGGGACCACAATGCCTATAAAAAGGGACAAAAGTAGAACTGAGCTCGTCACGTGGTAGCTTTTCTCTTTAAGATGTGCTGAATCCTGAAACAAAGCAGAAACCTAAAAAATTAACTGTAGTAGACAAAGTAATGGCCCCCTAAATATGTCTATGTTCTAGTCCCCAGAACCTATGACTATGCTATATTACATGGTAAAAATGGGTTTGCAGATGCTTGAGGATTTTAATTAATATGGAGACACTGTCCTTGATTATCCAGGAAGGGCGAATGAAACTCGCAGAGTTTTTCTAGGAGAAAGAAGGCTGGGAGTATAGTACAGTGTAGAACATTTGCCTGGCATGTATAAGGCTCTAGGTTCCATCCCCAGCACTGTGGGGGACAAGAAGGGAAAAGGAGGCAGCAGAGTCAGAGGTTTGGAGATGCTATGCTGCTGGCTTTAAAGGAGGTGGAAGGGCTTATGAGCTTGGTCATACAGGTGACTTGTAGATGGAACAAGCAAGGAAACAGATTCTCTCCTAGAACCTCCAGGAAAAAAATGAAGATTTCCTGGCACGCTGGTTTTAGTTCAGTGAAACCCATTTTGGATTTCTGATCTCTAGAATTGTACAATATTGTATTTGTGCTGTTTTAAGTACTAGGTTTTGGATAATTTGTTACAGTAGCAATAGGAAACTAATAAAGTAATGGAAAAGCCTATGAAATGGAGAACAAACTTTTAGGATGAGACAGAGACTAAAAGTACCTGATGGGGATGGGATCCCAATGAATACTCCAGGCTCTTGGTTGAAAAATCTAGAGAGCTACAATCAAGAAAAAAGGGAGGGCGGGATGTGGTGGCATAGCCTATAATCCCAGCTCAAGTGGCTGAGGTTGGAAAATCCTAAATTCCAGAACAGCCTTGCCTACATAGCAAGATCTTATCTCAAACGGAAAAAAAGAAAGTAAGCAGGGACTGGGTATGTAGCTCACTGGTAGAATGTTTGCCTAGCATGCATGAACCCTTTGGGTGTGATCCCCAGCACAACACACACACACACACACACACACAGAGAGAGAGAGAGAGAGAGAGAGAGAGAGAGAGAGAGAGAGAAAAGACAAGAAAGAAAACTACAGCCTCACCTCCAATCAGCTCAGTACCTGACTGGATCAAGGTAAGTAACCTATACTCTTATTTGCACAAGAGAAGAAAGACTAAACCCTCTCTAGAAGAAAATAATATCATCTAGGGGTCGATGATTCTTTTTAATACAGTGTCCAAAATTCAAGCTAAGCCTGCCAAACTACAAAGAGATATAAGTGATTATGAAGCAAGAAAAAAAGGTGGGCGCCATGATGGATACATGTAACCCTAGTGACTCGGGGGGCTGGGATTTGGCTCAGTTGGTAGAGCACTGTGCTGCAGTCTCTGAGGTCCCGAGTTCAATTCCCAGCACCGCAAAAATGGGAGAAGGGCCTGGCAATCCACTCGCAACGCAATCCCGAAACAGCCATTGAAAACCTATGAGGGTTGCTGTGAGTCGGATACCAATTCGACGGCACCTAACAACAACAAGTGACTCAAGAGGCTGAGGCACGAAGATCAAAAGTTCTAGGCCAGAGGCAGCCTGTGCAACTTGGCAAGACCCTCAAAATAAAAAAGCGGCTAGGCATGCAGCTCAATTATAGGACACTGCCAATTATGTTCAAGGCCAGGAAGGAAGGAAGGAAGGAAGGAAAGAAAGGAGGGAAGGAGGGAGGGAGGAAAGTAATCAACAGAAACAGACTCACACATGATCCAGATACTAATAATGACTTTAAGATAACTACTATAACTAATATGTAAAAAGAGAGAGGTGAAAGAAGATGCAGAACATTGATGAAAAGATAAAAAGTCTCATCAGAATCTTTGCATCCTATACATCAGACAGAGGACTAATTTCCAGAGTTTATAAAGAACTCAAGAAAGCAATTCCCAAGAAAACAAATAACCCAGTACACAAGTGGGCAAATGAACTGAACAGACAGTTCTCAAATGAAGAAGCTCATAAGGCCATGAAACACATGAAAATGCTCAATATCCCTAGCCATTAGGAAAATGCAAATCAAAACAACTCTGACATTCCACCTTACTCCAGTAAGAATGGCCAAGATCAATAAAACAAACAATAAATGCTGGTGAGGTTGCGGAGAACAGGGAACCCTCTTACAATGCTAGCAGAGTTGTAAATTGGTTCAACCACTTTGGAAATCAATATGGAGGTACCTCAGGAAACTAAAAATAGATCTACCATATGACCCAGCTATAACATTGTTGGGAATATATCCAAAAGGAGATGAGTAATCATACCACAGAGACACCTGCATCTCCATGTTCAATGCAGCACTTTTCACAATAGCAAGGATATGGAATCAACCAAAGTACCCATCAACAGAAGAATGGAAAAAAATTATGGCACATATACACAATGGAATACTTGTTGTTGTTGTTGTTGTTGTTGTTAGGTGCTGCCGAGTCGTGTCCGACTCATAGCAACTCTCATAGGGTTTTCAATGGGAGATTGTTTCGGGATTGCCTTGGGAGTGGATTGCCAGGTCTTTCTCCCATTTTTGCGGTGCTGGGAATTGAACTCAGGACCTCAGAGACTGCAGCGCAACACTCTACCAACTGAGCTAAATCCCAGCCCCAATGGAATACTACTCAGCAATTTAAAAAAATGAAATAATGTCATTTGCAGCAAAATGGATGGAATTGGAGAAAATCCTCTTAAGTGAACGAACACAAGCCCCAAAAGAGAAATACTATATGTTCTCACTCACATGTGGGAGCTCAATCAAACTTAAAAGAAGGAAAAAATCCTAACATAAATTGAAACATAATAAAAAGCTCATTTAAACTTAGTGTAGAAGGGACAATTTAAGGAGTGGGAAGAAGGAGGGAGGGATCTAGCAAAAGGAAGCGATGATGGGAGAAGACAGGAGGGGGAGGAGAGTCAATGAGGAGGGAGGAAGGAGAGAAAGGTCAACCTCAATGTAAACAGCACAACTTTATTAGTACAGGAAATAATAATAATACTGATAATACCAAAAGATGGCAATAATGCAAATAGACTAGATCATTCATGTAATACTGCTGAGAATGTAAAATGATAGATCACTACAGAAAAAAGTTTGGACTTAAAATCAGGATGCATATATATAGATAAATATTCCCACAACAAGACATACAAGTAGAAAGGAGATCATTGGTTGCAGGTGTGAGGGTGGGAGAGGTGGGTCATGAGAGGGTAAGGGAGAAGTTATGTGAGCATTGTACAATCAAATGCATATATGGAAATGTCACAATGAAATACATGTCAATGAAACCCATTAAGTTGTGCATTAAAAATTTCCAATTAAAAAAAGTTTCATTAGAATCTATAAAATTAATTAAATACAAATTCTAAAACTGAAAAATATAGTAACTAAGATAGGTGTGGTGGCACACACCTGTAATCCTAGCACTCAGAAGGCTGAGGAAAGAAAACTACATACTTGGAGTCGAGTTTAGGCTACATAGTGAGTTCAAGGCCAGCCTGGGCTACATAGCAAGATGCTGTCTTAAGAAACTAAAAATGAAAAAAGAAAAAAGAAAAATATAGTAACTGAAATTAAGAACTCAGTAGATGAGTTTAACAGCAGATTAGATAGTATCAGTACTTTCCATATTAATATAAGGCATTAATAATATGAGACACTAGATGTGGAGTATATGAAAACTTTTTTGTTTTGTTTTCTTTTCGAGACAGAGTCTTGCTATGTACCCCAGGCTTGTGTGGAACTTGCAATCCTTTTGCCTCAGTCTCTCAAGTGCTGGAATCCCAGGTGTACACCACCACACTTGGCTTCAGTATATGGGAATTTTATGTACTACTTCTGCAATTTTTCTGTAAATTTAAAACTATTAAAAAATGAAAGGTTAATTTAAATAACAAAGAATTTTTCCAAAGTGATATAAAACAATCCACAAATTCAAAAGACTCTGAGAACCCCAAGCAGAACAACTACAAGGAAAACCAAAAACACATTGGAATAAAAAGACAAAAACATTTTAAAGTGGCTAGAGAACCAGGGTCCCTATGAGTGAGACTCTACTCAATAGCACCTAACAACAAAAACAGAGAACCAAAGAGACATCATTTTCAAAGGAACAACAGTAAGATTTACAGCTGAATTTTTAACAGAAACCACAAAAACTAGAAGCTGAAAACACCTACCCTTTTCTCCTTTTCTTCTCTCCTCTACCCCTGTATCCCACCCCTTAAAGAATGAGTGTTATACTGAGCCAACTTCAACCATGTAGACAAGGACATAACAGAGCAATTACACAGAACAGTCTATATCCTTGACACCAGTGAGACACAATACAAGGCTTGGACTCACACCTGGTGTCTTGAGAAAAAAATAAAGCTTCTGTTTTTTGAAAAAATAATCAGGAGTTAACCTGAAGAAACTACCAACAGCCAAAGACAGATAATTTCAGCATCAGTAAGAATTACAATGGGGCTGGGATTTAGCTTGGTTGGTAGAGCACTGTGCTGCAGTCTCTGAGGTCCCGAGTTCAATTCCCAGCACCACAAAAATGGGAGAAGGATCTGGCAATCCACTCCTGAGACAATCCCGAAACAGTCAGCCATTGAAAACCCCATGAGGGTCGCTATGAGTCGGATACTGACTCAATGGCACCTAACAACAACAACAACAAGAATTACAATGGATTTAAACTCATGAGTAAACTTTAAACCATGGGTTCATAGACAAGGGGGAAGGCTCATTAGAGAATTCTAGAGAACTCATTATTCCAAAAACTGAAAAATTTCCTGGACAAAGGCAAACATTTATCTTCCTTTACTATACAAACTTCAGTGTAATGAAACAATTGAAAGGAAAAAGTCCTTCTTAATAGAATTATAGCTAATAAATGAAGAACAGCAAAAGAATATCACTGTTTTGTAATTCCTCATGAAATAATTTATCTAGGACATGCTGCTAAGTTTATAATGGATGGATCCATCTGACAATATCTGAACGCTATGATCAATCTTAACAACATAAAAGGAGACGGACATTTTATACTTAGTAGGATATATATAAAGCACCTGTGAAATATCCTTGCCAAATGATTAAAACTAGACCTGGAGTGGGGAATGTAGATATGCAGATCAGTGGTAGAGTCCTTGCCTGGCATGCATGAGGCACTAAAGAGGGAAAAACAAAAACAAAAACAAAAAACCCTAGGACGACCTACAAGAAATATAGGGAATAGAAGATAAATTAAATAATACCCTAGAGAAGCGTTCAGCAAATGCCAAAACATAGGAAGCTACAGAACACACAATCCAATTTCTTTAATAAATAAATAGTAATGTTGAGAGATAAAGAGAGAAATGAGGGAACAAAAATATAGATTAAAAGAGAGTTAAGATGCATATCAATCAAATGCAGTATGTGGACCTTGTTTGGATTCTGATTTGCACAAATTGAAAAAAATACATATATGAGATAAATGCAGATATTTAGGGCACTAGCTGAGTATTTTATGATATTAAGGACTGAAAATATTTTAGAGGTGATAATGACATTTTGTTATGCTAAAGGGGCTTACCTTTTAAAGATATATAATGTTGTAGTCACAAATGAAATGAGATGATGATGGAATTCTGAAATAATCTGGTAAGGGCAAGGAGAGTAGGTATGAGTATAAATACAACATTAGTATGTGTGGATTCCCTCATGTGTCTGTCAGCTTGCCTTGCTGTGGGAGCTAGCATGTTACTGTGTTGCTGGAAACTATTCCATCAGTATTTCAGATACCAGCAGGGCCACCCCTAAACGAAGCTTCCAGACTAAGACAGACTAGGGAGAAGGACCAGGCAGCCCACTCCCAAAACAATTAGCCATTGAAAACCCTATGAATAGCAGAAAATCACTGTCAAATACAGTGCTGGAAAATGAGCTCCCCAGGCTAGAAGGGACTTGAGAAATGACTACGGATGGGATGCCTCTTCAAAGTAGTTGTTGTTAGGTGTCGTGAGTCGGCGTAGGACTCATAGCAATCCCACATACAATAGACAAAACAGTATTGTTGGTGCTTCTTTGCTATTCATAGGGTTTTCAATGGTGGACTGATTTTTGGGAGTGGGTTGCAGAGTCCTTCTCCCAAGCCTGCAGCACCTGGTGTCCCCAAGCAGTCTCCTATCTACGTACTAATCAGGTCTGACCCTGCTTAGCTTCAGAGATCTGATGGGATCAGAAGCCACACTAGTACAGCTGTAGGCCTCAAAGTAGAGTCACCTTAATAATAGGAATGGCGTAAAGATCCTGGGACCTCCGTTTGCTGATGTGGCATGATTCAAAAGGAGAAGAAAGTCAGTGGCTACAACAATGTATTCAAACATAAAAAGATCGTGTGTAGGGCACAATGCTGGGTATTGCTTCATTCTGCTGTACTTAGGGACACTATGAGTTGAACCTGATTCCAAGGCACCTAGCAACAATGTGTGGATTAAAGTGAAAACAAACAGGAGGTCCTTAGGCTCTGAATTTTTACATATATTGAAATTGTAAAATGATAAAAGTCTTTTGTTCATGTTTTTGTTTTAGTGGTACTAGGCAGTTGAACCCAGGGATTCATGCATGCTAGGCAAGTGCTCTACCCCTGAGCTGCACCTCCAGTCCCTTTATTTATTTATTTTACTTTGAGACAGGTTCTGACTAGATTGTACAGGCTACCTCTGGCCTCGAACCTTTGGACCTCCTGCCTCAGCCTCCTGAGTTGCTGGGATTACAGGACTATACCACTGCATTCAGTGTAAGGTGATGAAAATTTTTAAAGAGGGGAGGTGAGGACCTTGTATCCCATGCTTTAGAGCCTGGCCTGACCACATCTGACAAAGTCAATCTAAACTAGGTGAAAGCCAAACATGGTGGTGCATCCCTGTACAACCAGCATTTGAGAGGCTGAGACAGGAAAATCACAAGTCTGTGGCCTCCACAGCAAGTTTCAGACAAGCCTGGGCTACACAGTGAGACTCCATCTCAAAACAAAACAAAAAACAAACAAAAAAGAAAACAGTTTAAGTTTATATTTGAGCTGGGCGTGGTGGCTTAGACCTGTAATTCCAGCAACTTGGGAGGCAGAGGCAGGAGGTTCGAGGCCAGAGGCACCTTGCAAAACTTAGTGAAACCCTACCTCAAGATAAAATAAAAAATAGGCTGAGGGTACAGACCAGTGGTAGAGCACTTGCAAAGTATGTGTGAGGCTCTGGGTTCAACCCCCAAGTACCACAAAAAAAGAAATTTATACTTGAAATAAACTATAAAACTTATGTTGTCTTTCAGGAAGATGGTTCTGGTATGCAACGAATTGTAGGGGAGGCTCAGTGGAATAGCATCTGTCTCATATGCCTGGGACCCTAGGTCCCAATGCCACAAGACAAAAAACCAGTAAAGTAAACTGTAGAGGAGAGAGAGCAGAGTGAGAAAGTACTGATAAGCAGCTGCTAAGTAATCCTGTAGTGCACACAATGAGGGAGTGTGTGTCTTGACTAAGATAAAAATTGCCTCCAAGGACTTAAGCCTGAGTCAATGAAACCTTGATAACACAGTGATAGGCAGGGAAATTAAAATGGCAGACACATTTAAGGAGAGAGAGGGGAACACAGGCAGGAACTCTTTTTGAACATGAAGAATGTGAAGTGACAGAATAGTAAAGTGTTTCTTAGTCTCTCTGTGGTAAGGAAATCTCCGGAAGCCTTTTGGACAAACAGGGAAGAGCACTGTGGTGAAGAGTAATATGCCAGAGTCAGAACACTGGGTGTATTAGTGACCTGATACCAGTCAGACAGATAATTCTCATCAAACTATGCTGAAGTGTCCTCCAAAAAATAAAGCCACTAGAGGGCTGAAGGCTGGGATTTAGCTCAGTTGGTAGAACACTGCTCTGCAGTCTCTGAGGTCCCAAGTTTGATTCCCAGCACCACAAAATGGGAGAAGGATGTGGCAACCCACTCCCAACGCAATCCCGAAACAGTCAGCCATTGAAAACCCTATGAAGGTTGCTATGAGTTGGATACTGACTCAACGGCACCTAACAACAGCAATAAGAGGGCTGAAGGTTTAGTTCAGTTGTTGGTAGACTGCTTGCTTGGTATGTACTGAGGCCCTGAGTTTGATCCCCAGCACCACAAAAAATCAGTCAATCAATCAATAAAGCCTTTAAAAAATAACTACAGTGTCTCGCAAATCTGATATTTTATAGAGAAAATTCTCACAGAATATCTACAAAGTATTTTCTTAATTCATCCAGCAAATATCTTAGTCTTTTCTTATGAAACACTGTACTTACTAGGCATTGCTTACAAAGGAATTAGGAGGATTCAGACCTGGGCATAGGAAAAGATAGAAAACACAAATTTTGTGATCAACAAACTGTCCAGGAATGACAGTCTGAGGCCATGAGAATGAGTAAGCACTCTGAAAAAGCACCAAGGACAGAAGACCAGGAACTAAGCCTTAAAGAAAGCTCATAGCTGGGGATGCAAGAAAGGAAGAGAAGCCGGTGAAGGAAAGAAAATAAGCAGTTAGAAAAGCAGGTTAGATAACTGATATCATGGCCAAACCACCAGAGTGAATTTTAAGAAACAGAAGGTGTGGCCAAGAACAAGAGCTTAAAAAGGGCTATTAAATCTGCTAATAAAGAGACCACAAATAGTCCTGAAGAATTAATTTAGGAGAGTGATAAAACCAAAAGCTGGGCAACAAGGCCTACGGGAGGACACCTATATATATAATCCCATATTATCTATGGAAACATATACACATAAATCCTACAAGACATTAGCTTATAGGTATGAAGAATGAGTTACCCCAAGGAGCTCACTCAGACAGCCTTACTGTTCAGTACCAGGACTTCTTCACTTTACAGCTGCATTCCTTAAACTGTCCTTTCTTCTCCCTCTTGTAAGGAAATAGTTGTAATTCAACAAGATGAAGACCTCATAAGAAATATAGATAAATAAAAACAAGAAGGAAAATCCAAGTACTTACAATACTCCTTCACCTCTTTGTTCTCCAATTACTACTTGGACCACCATTTTATACCGGTCAAATCCCATTTCTAGAAATGAAAAATAAGAAAGTTAGCTATACACAAATACACAGTAAAATTACTTATTGAAGGCAGATTTGTCCAAAATAGACAAAAGCATTCATTCAGTCCATAGGTATTTAATGATGGTAAGTTTGGGAGCCAGAGAAATCTAAAATAGGCTCTAATTGTAAACTTAACCAAGAGTAAAACCATAGAGAATATATTTAACTTTTCAGTTTAAAGGGTTTAGGATTTAGCCAAGTGGTAGAGCATCTGCCCTGAAAGTTCAAGGCCCTGGGTACAGTCCTCAACACCAATTAAAAAAAAAAAAAAAGGGAAACTATCTGGTTTGTTTTCTATCTGTTAAATTGGATTGTTAAATTGGAACAACTGGATTGTTGTAAGGTTAGTTGAGATAAGGTATAGTAATACATAAATCACCTAGAATAGTACTGGCACATTACAGTCTTCTTCTTTTTTTTTTTTTTTTTTTTCCCAGTACTTCAGGGTTAAACCCAGGGTCTCACACATACTTTGCAAATACACTACCACTGGGTTGCACCCTCTGCCCATTTTTTATTTTTTTATCTTGAGACAGGGTCTCACTAAATTACACAGGCTGCCTCTGGCCTCAAACCTGCAGTCCTCCTGCTCCTGCCTCCCAAATTGCTGGGTTTACAGGCATGAGCCACCATACCTGGGTCACATTAGTCTTTCAATAAACCTTACCTTCTTTCTTTTTCCTACTCTCAGTTACTGAGATAGAGCTTCAACTTATGAAGATAAATAAGACATTCTTCCTGCCTTAGAGAACTTCTAACAGTAAAGAATTCAAAGTCAGATAGAAAATATAACATGAAAATGGAATAGACTAATAATGTAAGGAGTGGCACATATAAGGTATACTAGAAGCACAGATCTGGGAGTTCCTCTCTTTGTCTACGTAGTGGGAAGAGAAGATCAGAAAAGACTTCATGGAAGATAAGACAGATAAATAAGCTAAATCTTCAAGACAAGTGAGAATTTACCAGATTAATGTCTGTCTATTCTATGTAGACAGGACAAGAACATGGCAATCCACTCCCTAAGCAATTCCAAAACAATCAGCCACTGAAAACCCTATGATGGTCACTGTGAGTTGGACCCGACTCAACAGCACCTAACAACAACTCTGTGTAGAGGGAATAGTATATACAAAGGCATGAGAGCATGAGATCTTCAGGAAACTATAAGTTGTTCAGTAAGGTATAAAAGGAAGAAAGAAGAAGAAGTAAAAGGAGGAGAAGAAGGAGGAGGAGGAGAAGGAGGAGAAGAGAAGGAGGAAGAGGAGGAAATGATGATGATGATGATGATGATGATGATGATGATGATGATCCAGGGTATACTGGGGAGATCCAGCACAACTCAACTGCTTGCCCCATCAACTATAACTGCTAAAATACCAAAACCCTAAAAATTCTCACTAATGCCAAATCAGGAGAAAAAAAACACTGAATGGAAATCTTTCCACTTTTCTGATCAGGAGATAAAGAACAAAAATAAATTTAAAAGACAACGTGAGCTGGAAACCAAGTGTGGTGGCATATGCCTGCTATCTAAGCACCCAGGAGACAGGCAGAAGGATAGTAAATTTGAGATCAGCACATAGCAAGATCCTGTCTCAAAAGAAAAGTAAAATGGGCAAAATAATAGAACCAACTCTCTTTGATAAAAGTAAAGCCTTCAGGATTGTATAGTAAATTGAATGGCAAACAATCTAAAGACTGCAAGTACCCTCCAAATGGAGTGTGAACTCTAATGTAGGATATTTAACAAAATCTCAGAAGATAGAGTCCATGTTATTTTTTTAATTTCTTAAAATTATTTATAGACATTTCTAACATTTATTTTGTTTTTTATTCCTTGGGAATTTCTATGCAGAAAATGATGTCACCTGTAGAGACCATTTTATTTATTCATTTCTAACTTTTAAAGAACAATTTCTTTTTTAAAAAACTTAAATGTATATGAACTTTAATAAAGTCAGGTAGTGAAAATAAAATTTAGGAAAATCATAGCTTTAAATCACATATTTTAAAAATCAATTTGAAAAATATTGAGCTAAGTATTCAAATTAAGAGCTGTCCAAGTTATTTTTTAAAAAATACTGTTCACTCAACTGAGCTTCCCTCTGTCTGTACTGAATCTCTAATGCTATAGAAATGTACCCAGTATATTAAATACCCAGTCTTTAAATCACAGCTCTGAGGTAAAAATAAAATATTCTCAAACAGGATGGGAAGAGAACTTTTAAAAAAAAATCACTCATACTATGTCAGAGCAATTATGACATAGCAGCAGAGCAAAATCAAAAGAAGCTGGATAGGAATATACAAAGATACAACAGCAAAAACAAAAAATAACATATTGCAAGATACACACTATATAAAAGTCAAAAAATTCAGCCTAGGAGATAATACAAATCATGTAAAAAAGAGAAATCCCTCACAAATGATTTACAATACAGGACAATGTAAGCTTATAAATTCAATCAAGTAAGAACTCAACCAGAAAGAAATGAAAAGGAAGATTATAGTCCTAGCAAACAATACTCACACAGCCTCATTATAGAACCAATAAATTCAAAATGGCAAGAGACTGGACATAAATGAAAACTGAATTAGTAGCTTAAGTTAATTACAAGTAAATGTCAATAAAAAAGGCACTGCTAGGAATGGCTCAGTGGGAGAGTGCTTACCTAGCATGCACAAGGCCCTGGGTTTAATCTCCAGCATCATTAAAAGGAGAGCATGGGGAGCAGAAAGAAATAAGGAACTTTTTAGATGGCATAACATTAAGAATAACAGCATAATAATGTTTTTGTTAACATTATTAACAGAAGAGAGAAACAGACAAAGGGCACAAGGTAAGAAAAGCACAAAATATACTATGCAGATGTAGAGTTTGCAGGAGTGGAAGTCTGAGTAAGATACATAGTTAGAGATTCAGCTGGAAAGATGGAGCAAGGACAGCCTACAAGGGTAAGGAATGCCAGGCTAATGAATTGATAGGTTGGCGGAAAAACAACAGAGAATTATGGGGGAAAGAAGCCCCTATGCTCCCTAAATACTCAGATTTCCCAAATAGTGGTTCCCTACAATGTTATATTTCACATCTTTACTCTTTTCCCACTATCTACAAAAACCTATTTGAAAAAGCCACTAAATAATTACAGAAGGCTAGACACTGAGGAGAAATTTGTCTTTAATAGAATCCACATTGTGTTTAAAGATGGGATGGGGACAGATTTTCAGTAAAACTGAGTGTTTGAAGGAAATCAGTTATTTCCAGTTATTGCCACAATTACCTTTTAATTTATCTTTAATGTTTTCTGATAAACGTTTTGTGAGCTGAGGCATTTCTTCTGGAGAATATTCAGCATTCCCTAGTTCCTCCTTGAGCACAGCATGGATACAGTCTTTAACCACAGAGGGTCTGAACCTAATTGAAACAAATTAAGAACATTTCATTGGTAATTCCAAAACCACAACATACTTTCACAATTCAACTTCCCTGAGTTTTTTGTCATTAGTATCCTTAAGTCCTTCTCTTTCATATTTTTCCACTATAAAAGTAATATAAACAAAACAAGTTACACCCCAAATTTATATCTACAGCCTGGACCCATTCTGAACCTCAGACCAACATGTATTCCATCTGGATGTCTAATTCGCAACTCAGATTTTATACGTTCCATATTGAGCTTCTGATATTTTCCTCTCCACTAGATGAAGGTTTCTTGGGGTCTTCCCTATCTCAGTCAATTGTAACTCCATTCTGCTAATTGCTCAAGCCAAAAATGTTGGTATCAATCTTGTTGGTGAGCAAATCCTATCTGTTCTACCTTCAAAATGTTTTAGAATTCAATTATACCTACCACCTTTCACTACCATCTTGCTCCAAGCTTCCATTTTCGTTACCTCTTCCCTAGGTGATAGTCTGCCTGTGCACCTACATCCTGTTCTCAACATAACTAGACTGAGTGTGTTCAAATTACACATCAGTGCATGAAACTCCACTATTTAAAATACTCCAAATATATTCCACTTCACTCAAAGACCAGCATCTTCATTGTAACTCAGAAGGTCCCATATGACCTACCATACCAGATTTTCTGACTTTGTTTTCTAGTATTCTTCCTCGTTCTGCACTCAGGCCACATTAACCTTCCATATGTTTTTGACGCCATTTGGCCAACAAACCTTAGTGCCTCTGTATTTGCTATTATTCTGCCTCCCTGTATAGACATGGCTAGCTCCTTCATTTCTTTCAAGTCTATATTCAAAAGTTACCTTCCCTAGCCACACTCTGTAACCTTCAAAGCTCCCTCCTAATAACATCACTTCCTATCTATCTTCCTGGTATTTATTACTATCTAATACCCTGTATGTTGTTGTTTAGGCACCATCAAGTCGGGTCCCATTCACAGAGACCCTATGCACTTATTCATAGGGTTTTCAATGACTGTTTTGGGGATTGCTTGGGGTAGACTCCATGTCCTTCTTCCATTTTTGTGGTGCTGGGGATCGACCTCAGGGCCTTATAGAGTGCAGAGCAGCACTCTACCAAGTGAGCTAAACTCCAGCCCTTAAGGTATTTTTCTTCTGTTGTCTGTCAATCCTGCTAGACCTAAGCTGCATGAAGGAAGGGAGTTTTGTCTGGTTTGTTCAATTATATTCCCATTTCCTATAACAAAGTCCAACATGTAAAAAACAACCAATAAGTATTTTTAAATAAATGGGCTATTAAATGAAGATAGGGAGAAAAGCCTCCCTTAATTTCACCACCCTAACAATACCATTGGGAGAAGGACCTGGCAATCCACTCCCAAAACAATCAGCCATTGAAAACCCTATGAATAGCAGAGAAGCACTGACAATAGTGGCAGGCATGGCACAATGTGGGGGGGTGTTTCCTGTGTTGTACATAGGGTTGCTAACAATGATACCATTAGCATGTTGGTTGAATTTACATATATTTCAACATTAGCTTCCTCTTCTGGACCGTATATCTATTAGTTAATTTGTCTATTGTGTGCCCGGCTATCAGAAGTTTTCAAGTTTTAAACTTCTGGTTTAATATTTGGTAGGACTAGTGTCCCCTCTTTACTTTTTTTTTTTTTTTTTTTTTTTTGCGGTCCTGGGGGTTGAACCAAGGGCCTTGAGCCTGCATGCTTTGCAAGTGCTGGACCACTGAGCTGCGCCCCCAGCCCATTTTTTGACTTTTTGAGACAGGGTCTCGCTAAATTACGCAGACTGCCTTTGGTCTCACTTGCAATCCTCCCTCCTCTGCCTCCTAAGCCACTGGGATTACAGGTGTGCACCACTGCGCCCGGCCCCTCTTTACTTTTTAACTGTATTTTCTTTGCTCTCTTAAGATTTGGGGCTGGAGATGTAGCTCAGTGGCAGAGTGCCTGCTTAGCAAGCAAGAGGTACTGGGTTCAATCCTTAGTATAAATTAATAAATTAAACTTCCAAGATTTAATAGGTTCAAAATTGGTCTTCTTATTAACAAACACATTTGGCTCTTCCCTTAAGCTTTCTCAGTTCTCTATGAAATACTATGGTTTTCTTCAAATAAGTCACACATAAACTCACAGGATTATTCCTACATAATATATATTTGTTGTTAATCTTGTTCTGCATTGTTTTGCAACAGAAACACAACTGAATGACACTCTATACATTTATAAACTTTTACCATGGGAAAAACTGCTGCATGAAATTATCATACATAACCAAAATTCTAGTTTCCAATACCACACTTGCCAATTACCAGATGCAGCAATGTAGTTTCCAACAACAGAGGGCTTGGTCTTTTTTTTTTTTTTTTTTTGGGGGGGGGGATGGAGGGGGGTAGTGCTGGGGATCAAACCCAGGATCTTGTGCATGCTAGGCAAGCACTCTACCACAGAGCCACATCCCCCCAGCATCTTTTTTTTTTTTTCTTTTAAGACGAATTTACTGATGGATCATACTACAGAACTAGCTGACCGTCCTCTTCCGGCAAGGTAAGGGGTGACGCTCTAAGAGGTACTACATGGGAAGGATTTTGTATTAGTACAGGCCCGGAGCCAGGATTAAGCGCATTATGGCACACGTATCCACACAGGATAAGGCATCCTGTGCAAGCCGCTTGTTTTCTCCCTTTCTGTATTCTAACTATTGCCTTTCCCCTGCATCTGGGTCTCCTAGTGGTGAAGCCCTCCCGCTAAACCGGCCTAAGACTACCGGAAACCTAACTCTGCAAACCGCAGCTTCACTCCTCTGCTGCCCCCTGCAGCCGAAGAGGTGGAAGGTCGGAACAGCTGTGTCTCCCACCTCCAGCCCTGCTTTCTCTCTTCCCCTCTCAGCCGGCCCAGCCCCGCGCTCTCCTTTCAGACGCTCAGGCTACCCGCCTTTGCTGGAAAATAGGCCTCAGAATATAGCTGTTCTCGGGCTCCCCTGAGTTCTTCTCGGCCTCGGGTACCCCATCGCCCACGGTGAAGGATGTGCGGGCGGAGGACTCGCGGGCCGACGTGGCCATGGCCTGCACTTCTCTGCCAGACGTATCTCGCGAGGAGTACCGGGCGGGTGGCGGCTGCTGCTAGAGGATGCGAGACCGTCGCGAGGGCAACAGGGCTGCCCTCGGCGGTCATGTGACGTGGCCGCCTGCGCCCTCAGAGCGGATCTGCCTTCGCCGCGCTTGCGCAACCGTTGGAGGGCGGGGACTGGCCGGGGCGGAGGGAAGCTGCGGCAGTTTTAGGAAGTGCAAGCAGAACCTGAGGTTCACAGAGATTGGGAAATTTGAGCAGAGAACTTGAGGGTCCACAATTAGTGAGCCGCAGGGCCCTGATTCTAATCCAGTGGTCTTCAAAGTAGTCCGCTGACCAAATTCAGCCTTATGTGAACTAGGAATACGTGTGTGTGTGTGTATAGCCCGCAGCCAAACCGCTGTGGCGTCTGATCCCGTCAGATCTTGGAAGCTAAGCAGGGTTGGGCCTGGTTAGTACTTGGATGGGAGACTGCCTGGGAACATCAGGTGCTGTAAACTTGGGAGAAGGAACTGGCAACCCACTCCAAAAAACAAACAGCCATTGAAAACCCTATGAATAGCAGAGAAGCACTAACAATAGTGTTTTGCATATTGTATGTAGGGTGGCTATGAGTCAAACACCAACTATATATATGTAGTGTGTGTGTGTGTGTGTGTGTGTGTGTGTGTGTGTGTGCTTTTTGAGGTAGGGTTTTGCTACGCATCACAGACTGGCCCCCTACTTGCAATCCTACCGCCTCAACCTCCTGAGTGCTGGGATTACAGGCAAGAGCCACCGCTTTCAGCTTTATATTTGTAAAGGATTGAAAAATACAAAGAATTAATATTTTGTGACACGTGAAAATTATAGGAGTTTAAAACTTTAATATCTAAAAGTTATATTGGAACATAATAGTGCTCATTTACATCTGATCTATGGCTGCTTTTGTCCTGTACGTACAGGCAGAAATGACTAGTTGCAACAGAGACCACATAGCCCTCCTAGACTAATATAAAGAAGAAGTTTGGCTGAGCGCAGTGGTGCACACCTGTAACCCCAGCCACTCGGGAGGCCGGGGCAGGAGGATCGCAAATTCAAGACCAGAGGCAGTCTGCGTAATTTAGTGAGACCCTGTCACAAAAAGTTAAAAAAGAATGGACTGGGCATGCAGCTCAGTTGTCCAGCACTTGCAAAGCATGCAAGCTCAAGGCCCTGGGTTCAACCCCCAGTACCGGAAAAAAAAAAAAAAAAAAGAAAAGAAAAGAAAAGAAAAACGAAAAGAAAAGAAAAAGTTTGCAGAGCATTGCTTTGTCCCATAATCGTCAGCCAGCAACTCTCCAGCCAATTTGCGGTGGGTCACCTACACCTGCTCCACTACAAAAGACAGAAATCAGTAGGTTTAGACTGTATCCCACGCTTACTAAGCACTAGTCTTGCCTAGCATGGCAGTGCACAAATGTAATCCTAGCACTGGGAAGTCTGAGGCAGGAAGATGAAGAGTTGGAGGCTAGCTTGGGCTATGTAGCAAAACCGTGTCTCACCCCCTGCCCTGAGTTCCTTAAAAAAAAAAAAAAAAAAAAAAGGCATCACTCCTTGTTCCTGTTTTAGAAGGGTGTAGGTCCTAACCTCTACCCACTTCAAAAACTAAGAAAAGAACATGCTTCAGTATCCATCCAGACTTCCTTTAGTAACCTTCAGTCTATTGGTTGTGTTAACAAGTTCCAAAACTTGCTTCTATAACATGCAAAGGGGGTGGTATTTACCCATGAAACAGAGCTGGGAAGCTTTAGCAAGAACTGTGATCTTTAATAGTTCTTTACACTGAGATTTTTCTGAGAACAGGACCTGGGTTTTTTCCCCAAAATTTAAAACATTTCAAAGAATATGAAACTTACCGGAAAGTTGCAAGTACTGTACAATTTTTTTCCTAAACCATTTGATAGTATATTGCTAAGCCCATCATCCTCAATGCCTTCATATATTTCCAGCAAACAAGGACATTCTCCTACTTAACAAAACTGCAGATTAGGAATTTAACATTGATGTGTTAATACCATCTAATCTGCAGATCCACTGGAAGATCTCCAGTTGCCCCAGTTGTTTCAAAGTAAAAGGATCCAGTTCACGAGTGTGTGGTGCATTGAGTTGTTATATATCTATTCTCCTGAACCACATCACTGGACATTATGTCTATGAGAAATGCCATTTGTCATCCAAACACCTGAGCTCCAAAGAGAAAACTGAATAACAACCTATTCTGAGGATGGGTCTACCTTTCTCTGAGCAGGATTATGAAGAAGAAAACATTCTCTTCATTCCAGGATACTCATGAGGGCATACACAAGGTAAGAGACAGATTTTCTTGTTTAAAAATGTTTACTTAACATTATACTGATGAACAGATTCACATTGGCCCCTCTACCCACCACATTTTGTTGAAAGCCAAGCCAGAATATAGCTTTTGTTGGGGGAAAAACAAAAACAAAAACAGGATGAAATCCTATTTCAGTTGTGAAGTGGTCCTGGAATGTAGGTAGGGAAGGGATGTAGACCTTCTAGAATCCCATAAAGGACAGTCTACACAACAGGAAGGTGTGCAGGGCCAGTTGGCCCACAGCAGAATGAATGCAGAATTCCATTCCTCTATTCTTCTCTTTTTCCCCTCTCCTCTCCTCTTTGCCTCTCCAGGGCCTTTCTCCCTTCCCCCCACTCCAGGGCTCTAAATTGAATTATGAAGAGAAGAAATAGGTGAGCTGTTAGGACATTTATACTTTCACCCAGTGAAACTGCTCTTCAGAGTTGGAAAAGGATCTCTCAGCTTCACTCCCAAACTTTCATCTTTGGCCTTCTGCACTCTGAAATCTAGGAGTGGCCAGGCATGGTGGGGTACACCTAAAATCTCAGCAGTTGGGAGGCTGAGGCAGGAGGATCAGTAGTTCAAGGCCAGCCTGAGCTACATTCAAGACCTTATCTCTAATCTCAGTGACTCGGGAGGCAGAGGCAGGAGGATTGCAGGTTCGAGGCCAGAGGCAGCCTGCTTAACTTAGTGAGACCTCATCTCAAAATACAAAATCAAAAAAATACATGCTGGGGTTGCAGCCTGGTGGTACAGCACTTGGAAAGTATGTGCACGGCCCTGGGTTCAGCCCCAAAGTACTACCAAAAAAAATTTTTTTTTAAATTATCAGCTGCCAGCTCTACAAGGATCCACCTACACGGATGCACAATCTGGAGAGTAGGATCATCAAGCTAAGGCAGAGGTTGAAGATGTTGTCCTTTGAAGTTCTGTCAGGTTCTACAATAGCATCAATCTGAGGTTCCTGAAAGGATAGAAGCAAGAAAAAGTCAACTATCCACTCTGAATTTTCTTGGTGCCAAGGACTGACCGCTCACCCCAGGGTCTTGCTCAGCCATCACAATAGGACTGAGCCAAGATGGGCATTGTGAATGTGATTTATGTCTGAGTGTGTGCACATCTGCGTGTGCATGCCTAACATGGCCAAAAGTAGGTATAAATTATCTTTTTAAGTGTTTGTGTGGTGCTGGGGATGGAACCCAGGGCCTTGAGCATGCTAAGCATGTGCTCTACCACTGAGCTAGATTCCAAGCTGCTGTATTATCTTTAAATTCTCTATTAATTGTGTGGAGGTGTCCATACCTTTCCACTGTGCATCAGGTGCATCCTAGCCATAACCCTGAAACTAAATCAGCCAAATGGGAAATCTGAAATAAATACAGGCAGTGCTCCTTGGATACCATATGTGGAATACAATGTCTGAACTTTGGGACTCCTTGCCTGCTCCAGAGGCTGTGTCTCCTTCTGTCCCTACAAGTCTTTCCGACCAGCTCCCCGCACTCCATAGGCCTGCTGAGCCCACAGCTCTGGAGAGAAAAGGGTGAGATTGTGATTGGAGGGCTCTGACTCTTACAAGTGCTACGAGTTTGACTGTTAGATGACAGAACCCAAGGTCTGGGAGCAGAGGAATGGTGTTCTGGCGGCCTCTGGTGCTTCAGCAAGTCACTGACCTGGGATAGTGGGATAGTTGGAGCTGGGATCCAGGGGACTGAGAAAGGGATACATCAGTACCTGGGCCTCCACATCTCTTCCCTAGCTTTGTCCACTCTGTGGCCCAGGAGCCTGTGGTTCTCTAACTCACTTCCTGGACCAGCCTACTACTTCTTCTCTTCCCAGTAGCTGTCTTTCTGGATCTTCCCAAGCTCCTTCTGCTTCATCCTCTTCCTGTCCATCAGACTTTCCCTCTAGCATCTCCTTCATCCCACTGTGACTCTTTCCCTCCATTTAGCACCATGGCCCACCAAAGATCTGAAAGCAGGAGAGCAAGCAGTTCTCTGCTCCCCATGTTCCCCAGGAAAGTAGCTGTGGCCTCACAGTTTTCCACCCACACCAGCTCAGGTCATCCCTCTGTGCCTCTGAGTGTGCCTTTCCCCCTGCTGGGAAATCCTACTTCCCCTTTGCTGAAAGAATCAACTCAGATGCAACTAAAGGCTTCTTTGCTCTCTCCCTGGAGCTAATTGTTCTTCGAAGCTCTCTTTCACCTGTGTTGAACTCTAACATAGCATTTACCATATGACGTTCAAATTCTTGGTAAATGTGTTTGTTTCTCTAACCTTATCATGAGCTCTTCAAGGGCAGGGCAGGATCCAAGGCCAAGGACCATGTCTGGATTGCCTTTGGGTTGGATCCGCAGTATGTGTAGCAGTGCTAGGCATATAGTGGATGCTTGAACATACTATTTGTTGAACTTTAGTGAACACTAATAAAAGGACCCTGGTGTATTAGTCTGCTAGGGCTGCCATAACAGAACACCATAGACTGGATGGCTTCAACAACTGAAACTGCTGGGCTCGTGCCTTTAATCCCAGCAATTCAGGAGGCTAAGGCAGGAGGATCACAATTTTGAGACCAGAGTCAGCCTGTGAAACTTAGTGAGAGCCTATTTCTAAATAACTTAGCGAGACTCTGTTTCTAAGTTAAAAAATTTAACACTGGGCTGGGGGTGCAGCCCAGGGGTAGTGCACTTGCAAAGTATGTGCCAGGCCCTAGGTTCAACTGCCAAGTGCTGGGGGAAAAAATGTATTTTCTTATAGTTCTGGAGGCTAGCAGCTGACGATTAAGAGATACCTGGGACTAGGAGAGCACACCTCTGGACGGATCTGTGAGGGTGTTTCCAGAGAAGATTGACAGGTGGGACAGTAACCAAAGGGAGAAGACCCACTGTGAATGTGGGTAGCACCATCCACTAGGCTGATGTCCCAGATGGAACAGGTGGAATAAGTGAAGGAAGGAAAAAAAACAAAAAGCCAACCAACATGTGCAAGGCCCATTTTTTTCTTCTTTATTGGAAAGAAAACTAACCCTTCTCCCCATAGTAAGCCTTCAACTAAGTTTCTGTTTCTTTTTTTTTTTTTTAATTACATCTTCTTTATTGATAAATGTTGGTGAAGGACAGAATAATAAGCTTTTGCTATTTCCATTATGCAACTATTACATTGCTTTTGGTCATATTTCTATCAACTTACATATTTCACAGAACTTTTTGATTATATATAGTAAAAAGTTGTGTGCATTTATGGCTTATATTCCCTTTTTCCCCATGTGTTTGTATTGTTGCATCATCTGTTTTGAGATTATCCTCTCCCTCTTTATCCCTCCACATTGTTTCCCTTCCCCTTGCCTCGTTCCTCAACCTCTCCCCCCTAAACTCTTCCCCTCTTCTTTCTACCCTGCTTTCATTTTTCCTTCTTAGATAAGCCTGATTGATCATACACACACACATACACACACACATATATATACTTATTATATATAAATATATATTTTACACACACACACACATATATATATATATATATATATATATATATATATATATATATATATTTCTTCGCTTAAATTAGATTTAGCTCCCACATATGAGTGAGAGCATTTGGTATGTCTCTTTTGGGACCTGTATTCATTCTGCAAGCCCCATTCTCTCTGAGCATTTGTGTCTACTTGCCACTGCCATTGCCTGTGGACCTCAGACCCCAGTTTGTTCAGCCTTTCAGCATGGACTCAACACCAGGGAATTTCCAGATAGTTTCCAGGCCTTAGCATCAGATTGGGACTGCTAAGGTTTCCAGTTTCTTGGACAGAGCAGCTATAGGCTTCTCTGATTCTCCAGTGCAGACAGCCATTGATGGACTATCCTTCCTCCTATTGTGTAAGCCAATCCAATAAATCCCCTTTTAGATAGACAGATAGATGATAGATAGATAGATAGATAGATAGATAGATAGATAGATAGAGTCAGTCTACTGGTTCTGTTCCTCTAAAGAACACAGACTAATACATTGAGGTAACAGCAGATTTGATTTCTGCAGAGGCCTTTTTCCTTGGCTTGTACATAGCTGTCTTCTTGCTGTGTCCTTGTGTGATCTTTTCCTATGTGCTTATGCAAAGAGTGATGGGGTGTCTCTTTCTCTTCTTATAAGGATACCAGTCCTCTTGTATCTGGGTCCCATCCTTATGACCATATTTAACATTAATTACCACTTTGAATCTGCATCTTACATATTTTGGACATGTCAGGGGGGACCAATCCATGGAGAAGGACATCTGTTTGTGAGAGTGGCAAGTTAAAAAAAAAAAAAAAGGAAGACCCTCAACTAGATGGATTAATACAGTGGATGTAACAATGATCTTAAACATAAAGATCATGTGCCTGGCACAGTGTTGGGTAGTGTTTCATTCTGTTGTACATAGGGTAGATATGAGTCAGATCTGACTCAAGGCTCCTAACAACAACAGCAACCACTTTGAAGGCCTTATCTTCAGTATAGTCACATTGCAGGATAGGATTTCAACTGATGAATTTTGGGGAAGCACAATTTAGTTCATAACAACTGGTGAACTTGAATTTAGAAGATAGGCCAACAGATGCTGACTATATATTAACCTAGCTGTGTACTTTTGGGTAGCAAGCACATTATCCTCTGGGAGCCTCACCTTCTCTATCTATAAGAGTCCAATTTTCATGGGTTTGTCAAAAGGCTAAAAGGAGTTCATGACTGGAGGACATTTTATGAACTATAAGTTCCTATATAACATTAATGACTTAATAATGAGTTAATTATTCATTCTATTAATGTATCATTCTAAAGTACACAATGTGATTTTAAATGCATTATATCATTCACCCTACATGCAAGTAATTATTATTGATATCATTATTAGAGGAATACCTAGAAGGAAGGCTTTTTGTAATTCATATCCAGTATTTGCAGAAGAGATTCAAGGAAGGTTATGATGAAAACATCAGTGTAAGAAAGGGCATTACCTGTCACTTCTCACAGAGGCTGCAGAATAGGCTGAGAAGGCTGTTGATGAAATGAATGATGACCAAGAGAAGCTCAAGGAGACTGATGCACAGGAGGACAGAGAAGAAGGCCACATGCCAAACAACAGCTTTAGAGGGCTCCAGGCAGACAGAGTTCCAGAGTGAATGGTCATACAAATAATTCCTATCCCAAAAGACAAGGAGGTCAGGGGTGAAGGAATACATAAGGAAATCCAAACAAGCCACACCAGTAGAAAGCAGGGGCGTCCCCTGACTCGGGTAACAGGAATGGACTTGAGACACTGGCGGTTGCCACTGCATTTGCAATCTTCAAAGGAGCAAGATGTTAAAGTGCATGACCAAAAGGAATCTGTTGACCATCTGTGGATCGTTCTGTCTCTCTCTGAAAAGACTGCAAACCTGCATCTCCACCCACTCACCTGTTATTCAGGTCTTTGAATGGATAGCCGTATTTCCACGCTTCTGTCTGATTGCGGGATGAGACATCGAACATGCAAAAAGGACCATCTTTCAGGGCCACTCCAGAAGTGATAAAGCAAATCAAAGCTCCAAGCAAAGCCAGGCCACTTGACAATAGAGCAATGAGCATCTATGGAGGGAGCGAGGAAACAAAGAGCTGACATGAGGTTGGGGTTAGGTGGCTCGTGGGGTGATCTGAACAAGTCTAACTTCTCTAACTTCTTTGGTAGCCATTCTCCCATCCTGTCATGGGGGGATAATCCTACCCATGATTCCATCATTAAAGCATGACTAAAGTGAAATTGCTGATGAAGGGTCCCTGAGTAGTGGCCTGGCAGGGGTTATGGAGAAAGGCCTAAAAAAGAGAAACTTGGACCTGGATCTCCCTGACTCCACAGATTCTTCAGAGCTTCCCAGCAGGCTGGCATTACAAACCTTTGCTCATAGACTACAATCATTTAGCTCTGGGCTAATGGGGCTGATTGGCTATCACATGCCCACCTGTCTCTGAGGATCAGCTACAATTTTTAGAGTTCCAAGCGTCCCATCATTGATCCTTTCTCAAATCAAGCAAAAAAGGAAAGAAAGAGACCTAGAGATATAGCTCAGTGGTAGAGCATTTGTCTAGTAGGAGTGAGGCCTTAGATTCAATCCCCAGCACTACACACAAAAAAGGTATGTTATCTGTCAGACATCGTGGCACATGCCTGTAATCCCAGCACTTGAAAGGCCAAGGCAGGAGGAACAATGTGAGTTCGAGGCCAGGCTGCACTACACAGTGAGTACCAGGCCAGCTTGGACTACATACTGAGATACTGTTAAAAAAAAAAAAAAAAAAAAAAGAAGAAGAAAAAGAAGAAGAAGAAAAGAAAGAAAGGAAAGAAGGAAGGAAGGAGAAAAGGGCCCGGGCATGGTGTTATATAAGCATAAACACTCAGTAATCTGAGGCAGGAAGATAGTTTGAGGCCAGTGTGGGCTACAGAGCAAGACTCTGTCTCAAAATAAAACAAAACAACACAAAAATGATGGAAACAGAATTTGCAGTCAGACTGAAATGAGTCCTGGCTATGATTGTTCCTTTGGTTATTGTCCATGCTCTGCTTACTTCCCTTCAAAAAAGATAACAATGGGTTTCTTTCCTTGGCAGATATTTTAGCCTGCTACCAAAATGGCTTCTTCTTAGGGTACTAGGTTTTTTCACTCCCTTCCAAAGAATATATATTTTAAAAAGTTGAATAAAACATAGAGGTTTCTGCAGAGTTATAGAGTAATTTCTCCTGTGGTGTCATGCTGGTTGAAAGCTTGGGAGGGATCAGTGAAAGGTATGCAGTAAGTTTTAACCTAAAGCTAGAAGATTGAAGATGAATTAGGCTGACACAAGCCTATAGCATTGGTCCTGAAAGTGTGGTTCCTGGATTAGCAGCATCACCAGGAACTTATTTGAAACGCAAAGTTTCCTGATCCACTGAGTTTAAAACAGATGGCTGGGCTTCACCTCTAGACCTCCTGAATCAGAAACTCTGAGGGTGAAGCCCAGCAATCTGTTTTAACAAACCTAGCAGAGAATTCTGATGCACACTCAAGATTAAGAACCACTCACCTAGGGGGAAGCCAGATGTGACTGAGAACAGATAGAGATGAGATGCATGCATGCTTATATTCAATTCTTTAATATGTAGCTCTGAGTCAGTGGGGTTCCCAATGTGTGGGCTGAAGGCATCAAAGCAGGCTGCAGCCAGGTGCAGTCGCCCACACTTATAATCCCAGTGACTTGGGAAGCTGAGGCAAGAGGATCGTGAGGCCAGAGGCAGCTTGTGCAATTTAGCAAGACCCTGTCTCAAAAATGAAAAAATAGAGCTAAGCGTGGTGATGCATGCCTGGAATCCTAGCACTCATGATGCTGAGGCAGGAGGATTACTGCAAGTTCAAGGCCAACTTAGTCTACCTAGAGGTTCCAGACCAACCCGAACTACACAGCGAGACCTTGTTTCAAAAAGAAAACAGAACAAGCTGGGCACAGTGGCACACACCTGTAATCCCAGTGGCTGGGGAGGCAGAAGCAGGAGGGTCACAAGTTCAAAACCAGTCTGTGTAATTTAGCGAGACCCTGTCTCAAAAAAAGTAAAAAAAAAAATGGGCTGAGGGTGCAGCTCAATCGCCCAGCACTTGCAAAGCATGCAAGCACAAAGCCCTGTGTTCAACCTCCAGTACCACAAAGAACCAAAAACAAAAATAAAAACAGAACAAAACAAAACAAAAAGCAGGCTGCGGAGAGATATAGGATGGAGGCCACACAAATTCATGTTTGACACTGAATAAGCAATATATCATATGCATGTATAGTCACACTCTGAGGATTTTTTTATTTATACAGATGCTGCTATAATTAATAAAGTGCAAATTTATTCTGGACCTCAGTTTCATAGTCTGTAAAGTGGAGAGGTTAGACTAGAATCAAGTGATTAGATCTCTAGATAAACTTCCAATCCTAAGAAAGAAAAAAAATACATCACACATACACACACACATACATACACACATATGTGTTATTTTTGCAGTGCTAGAGCAGTGCCTGCAGCGGTAGCCCTGTGGCATCCGATCCTGTCAGATCTCGGAAGCTAAGCAGGGTCGGGCCTGGTTAGTGCCTGGATGGGAGACCACCTGGGAACACCAGAAGCTGTAGGCTTGGGAGAAGGACCTGGCAACCCCCTCCCAAAAATCAATCTGCCATTGAAAACCCTATGAACAGCAGAGAAGCACTGATAATAGTGTTTCCCCTGTTGTATAGAGGGTCGCTATGAGTCAGATTCCAACTTGACAGCACCTAACAACAACACAACAGAGATCAAACCCAATGCTTTATTCATGCTAGGCAAATCTCTACCACTGAGCATCAAGCAACACCTCCAGCCTTCTAAGAAAAATTTAATTAAAACAGCTGGGAAACTTTCTATTAATAACGTGTGATTACAGTGTGATTACAGTGTGATTACTTAACTCATGTTCATATTGTTCAATAAGCTAAAGAAAATAACATTTCTCATTTCTATAGTTATCTATGATTCATTAAACACTTTTTCCCTTGCCTCAACTAACTCTCATTTTACAGATGAGGCTGGAAAAATTAAGCATCTTGCTACGAGTTTGGAGTTAGTAAGTGCACAGTGAGGACCTGACTTCAAACCTCAAGACCGAAACTACATCTTGACTGTTCTACCTTTAGCGTAAGAGAATGTGGGGCCATTCTAGGTCTCAAAAAAGTGGGATTCTGGTGCTTACTCTTCGACAGGGTGCCCTCTTACTGAAGCAGCAATACCTCCAGCCCATCATGGAGATGAGGGTAGCTGCACTGAGTACCTGGAGAGGAGAGAAGAATGTTAAGAAGAGACTGGGTAATTTACATTTGCAGCTGATTGTAGCTGCTACCCACAACTGTTGAAATAGAGCGGTTGGTCAGCTCACAACAATTCAATTGACTATCAGGACCCAGCTTTGGATGACTAGCCTGACTTGACTGTGGATACTAACATTTACCCAGCCTGCCTGGTTCCAAGCAAAAATCCAGCAACCCTTGACAAGTCTTTCTATCCCTTGGATTGTCTGGGGACCCAGACCAGCTTGTTGGAACAAGCTTTTTTGGCAAAGAATCAAAACACCCCTCCTGCACCACCTCCCAGTTCCACCCCTGAGAGGCGCTTTGGGAATTCCCTCCCAGGGAACCCTAGACACTTACCATGAGGCCTCCTCCCCAGAGCCCAGAGCCCAGCATGGCATGCCTGCCAATAAGGCCCCTCAACAGGTAGGTGGCATCCCAGTTAGGAAAGAGTAGTGCCATGTTGGCCCCAGCGGCAAACAGGGCTGCAGTCCCAAGGCTCAGCCCCAGGATGCGGGAGCAGGTCTGTGTACACGCCATCATGCAAGGAGTGGACAACATCCTGGAACCGATGGGAGAGAGTCATGTGGAGCATGGAGTAGAGGAAACTAGAGGGGAAAAGAGACTATAGAAACTATCGCTTCCCAGGGTCAAGGAGAGCTAAGGAACTTCTTAAACACTCTGCCCTTGATAAATCTTTCACAATGAATAGAATTGAATTGCTTTATTTTCTGCCAATCTCCACTCACACACACAGTCCATATTCTACAATATTATGCTTTTGTCTCTACTAAAGCCAGTGATTATTTCTTTTCTTTTCTGCTTTCTATTTTTTCTTTTTTTTTTTTTTTTTTTGGTGGTTCTAGGGGACTGAACCCAAGGCCTTGCACATACGTTGCAAGTGCAAATGCTCTACCACTGAGCTGTATCCCCAACCCTTTTTCCAAATATTTTATCTTGAGACAGGGTCTGGCTAAGTTATGCAGGCTGCCTCTGGCCTCAAACTTGCCATCCTCCCACCCCTTCCTCCCAAGTTGTTGGGGTTACAGGCATGCACTACTGAGCCAGGTGATTATTTCTCATTGGTAATGACAAGAACATTTTTTAAGGTGTCATCATGATGTCCATCGTCAGCGCTTCTATTCAATGATGTTCTTATTGCATAGTTAGTGCAACAGAAAATAAAAAGAAGAAAAAGCTAAAATAAAGCAGTGAAGTTATGGCTTAAAGAAAGACTTACAGACTACTAGAGTAGACTAGAAAGTTTAGAAATAGAAATACATATATAATGAGTGGACTTTTTAAAAGGATGATAATTAGGTGCTTTGGTGCACACTGTAATCCCAGTGATTTGGGAGGCTAAGGCAGGAGAATTGCAAGTTTGAGGCCAGAAACAGCCTGTGCAACTCAATTGAGACGCTGTCACAAAATTTAAAATTAAAAAGGGGTGGAGGTGCAGCTCAGTGGTAGAGCACTTGCCTAGCATGTGTGAGGCCCTGAGTTCAACTCCTAGTACTGCCAAAAACTTTTAAGAATTAAAAAATAAAATGATAATTCAGTGCAAAAAAGTTAGTGTCTTCAATAAATGGTGCTGCAACAATCCTGTACAAATTTTAAAATACCTTGACTAATGTTTTACATCATACCACATGTACAAATTAACTTGAAATAGCCCATAGATGTTAAATTTCTTCACCCTACTCCCAGTAGTGGGGGATTGAACCCAAAGCCTTTGGCATGCTAGGCAAGTACTCTACCACTGTACCACAGCCCCAGCCCCTTTTTTTATTTTTTATTTTGAGACAGAGTCTCATTGAATTGTGCAGGCTGCCTCTGGCCTTGAACTTGAGATCTTCCTGCCTCTGCCTCCCAAAGTCACTGGAATTACAGGTGGGCACCACTGTGGCCAGGTTTTTGTTGTTGTTGTTGTTGTTTCGTTTTTTCAGGGATGAGGTTAGAACTCAAGGCCTAATGCATGCTAGGCAAAGCATTTTACCACTGAGCCACATCCCTAGCCTGTCCTCTTCTAAGGAAGGCAAATGCCTGCCCTGAATCTGCAGCAGGCTTCTTATTCCTCCCTGGCCAGAACTGTGCACATGAGTGCCCCTCACTGCAGGAGAAGCTGGGGAGGCAAGTGTCCCATCTGGGCCAGGAGCATTGCCACTAGTATTATTTGGGTAGACACATATCCATGTGAATTTGAAAAAAAAAATCTGAGTCATGACATCCCCAGGAAGTGGCCTATATTAGACCAATATTAGGCTATTTCCAGTTGTTATACCTCAGGCTTACTAAAATACCTGAGTCTGCATACTTTATAAACAAAAGAGGTTTATTTGGCTCATGATTCTGGTGGCTGGACGATACATGGCACTGGCCCTGTGACTGTATCTCAACATGGCAAAGAAACAGAAAGAGAACTGGTAGCATGCAGAACAGACCAGGTGGTGATACAGGAAATTAGAGAGATCTAGAGGCCATATTTGTTTGCTTATTGATTATTGATTGATTGAGGTGGTAGGGATCAAATCCAGGGAATTACATATGCTAAGCAGGCACTCTATTTGAGCCACAATCCCAGCCCAGGTTTGCTCTCTTATAGCAACTCACTTTCTTAAGTACTAACTCACTCTGAGAGACCAGTGTTAATCTCTTCATATCCAATGGCCTAACCAAGTTCCAACTAGGCTTCACCTCCTGAAGGATCTACCACACTGATACTGCCACCCTAAGGACCAAGTTTCCCATACATGAACCTTTGGGGGACAAACCACATCCAAACTATAGCATGGCCTGTTTCTGCTTTGCAATTCATGTATGTGTCTGCCTCTCCTTTAGGCCTCAACACTTTTCTATAACACACTATCTGGCACATAATCAGAAAATATGTATATTTTTAATATGGATAAGACCCTCTTTGCCTCTGTCTCCATGTATGTGTATGTATGTGTACACAAATATACAGAGAAATATTTCCAAGTATAAGGATAAACATAAAACATTAAACATAAAAACATAAGGTATAAAATATATTTTTACTTGTAACTTGTATGGGATAATTAAGCAAAACTCATGTAAATACAATTTAAAAAATAGATCATGCCTGACATGATGGTGTATGCCAGTAATCCCAGCTCTTTAGGAGGCTGAAGCAAGAGGATTGAATGTTCAGGCCTGCCTGGGCTACAGAGTAAGTTCAAGGCCAGCCTGGTCAACTTAGTGAAACTGGGTCTCAAAATACAAATTCAAAAGGGATGGGGATTTAGCTCAGTGGTATAGAACTTGCCTAATATGTGCACAAGCCCTGGGTTCCAATCCCCAGTACCACTAAAATAAGTAAATTTAATAAATAAGTAGGTCACCGCCAATTATTGAAGCTCCAAGTGTGCCTTCTCCAATCCCATTATCTTTCTGGATTCCTTCCTAGGAAAGATTATCCTAAATTGTTTTTATCATTACTTTTTAAAACCAATTTTACAGCTAACTCAATTTTTTTTAAATGCTAATTAGCTTAATGTTTTGTATTTGCCCAAACTACAGCTAATAGTGGAGACTAGTGCCAGCCACAGCACAGAGCAAGCCATTGTTCGGGTGTGTGCTGTGGCCCCTGCCCCCTCATTCCAGCCCCTACAGCCCTGGGTGACCTTTGCTTTCCCTAATCTCAGCGGCTCATGCTCCCCTTCTGCCCCTCCCCCAAACAGGGAACTTCCTGCTTCGATTGTTTTGCTACAAGAATTGCTTCTACCTCATGCCCTCCCCAGGGAGTATTTGCTTCTAAGCTGTGTCTCTTGCACTGAATAAAATAACTTGTCCCACATGAAAGGAAATTTGGGTCTCAGGAGAGGGAAGGGGCAAACAGTGGGATTGGGAACAGTGGCCCTTACCCTCAGGGTACCAGGAGCCTGAAGAGAATGGTAGGGGTCAGGGTTTAGGAGGGATGGTATCTTTCTCTCCTCAACTACCCAACTAGCTGTTTACTGGAGGCCACTTGTCCAGAAGTTAGCCTCTTTGCCCATCCTCAGCTCCTGTCAGGGTGTGGCCCCTGTCCTGCTATTGGGAGGCAGGTCCCTTTAGGAGAATTGTCCTTGCCATCATCTTGTGATCAGGGCAACCTCCCTCTCTAGACTGTCCTGTCATTGAGTGCAATGCCGTTTCTGTATGAAGAGTTCACCCTCAAGAGTGTCAGTAAGTAACACTAACCCATTGTCCTCCCTCCCAGATAAGTTTGTCAAGGGTCCCGGTAAGGACTGGTGTGTAGTTATGGGCCCAGGAACGGCTTTTGTCAGATTCCCCTTCAGCACCTTCTGATCATACTACCTCTGAGTCAGGCCTCTCTGGATCCAGACCACCAAAACCACCCTGACCACCCCTTCTTTGGCAAAGTTTCCTATCAAATAAGTCACAGAAGGGAAACAAAAAGTGATGGGCACCCAGAGAGAAAACTAAAGACTCGAGTGTGGCCTTTGGGTGAATGGAATTGAGGAGAACCCTGGCTGGCCTGCCCATCTAACACTAAAAGCACTTGCTAAGCTGCTCTGGGGGCTGGGGTTTATCTCAGTTGGTAGAGAGCCATTCTGCACTCTCTGAGGCCCTGAGTTTGATCCCCAGCACCACAAAAACAGAAGACCCTGGCAACCCATTTCTGAAGCAATCCTGAAACAATTAGCCATTGAAAACCCTATGAATAGCAGAGAAGCACTGACATAGTGCTAGGCATGGCACAATGTTGGGGAGTGTTTCATTCTGTTGTTCGCAGAGTTGCTATGAGTCAGACCCAACTTGAGAGCACCTAACAACAGCAAGTCTGCTCTGTTTAGAGGGCTGTGGATGAGTTTGAATTTCATTACCTCTTCGTGATTGTTCCCTTAGAAATAACAACCTTCTGAGAAATCCTTCCAAACATGTAAGTCAGGAGATTAGCAAAGAGGTTGGCTAATTTTTGGTTTGGGTAAAGACACACAGTATGAAAAGGTCAAATTTTAAAACCAGGCTGTAGGAAAGGCCCTTGATCAAACTTGAGGTGCCAGCTGGGTGAATGAATCATCAGCCAATGTCTATGCAACAACAGGAGTAACCAGCAAAATCATAGAAAGGAAGAGACTGCAGATTCTGCATGTCTACTTATTCCACTCACCACCCAGCCCGCCTTTTTCTTTCATTCCTTCTAAGTTGGATATTTATCAAGTGGCCACTATATGGCCGACACTATGCTAGGGACTAGGGAGACAATGATGGAAAAGATACATTCCCTTTTCTTGAGGGCTTTAAAGTCTAGAGGGGACACTGCTAAAGCAAAAAGCAATGAGAATGAAGTGTGATAAAGGCCAAGCAGAGGTGTGTGACATAAGGCATAGTGGAAACACACAGAGGAACACCTGACCCTAGCCGGCAAGGCAAAACCTCCTAGAGGAAATACCATCCACACTAATCCTTGACTGACAATGAGGCATTGGGTGGGAAAGATATCCTATACGTGGCGGAGGACAGAGGTTGACAGAGACTGAGGCAGAGAGAAGTCAAGTGAATTGCCCAGAGTCACTCGGTGGCTACGTGGGAGAACTAGGGCTGTTAACTTCTAGGCTCTGCTGTTCCTTGGCCACCACCTCACCAGACCTTCTCATTTCTGCTTACCTGTATCTTCTGGCAGCAATCAGGATGGAAAAGAAAGTACGTGGAGAAGGGCACCCTCCTCAAAGTGGGCCTTTGTTCCTACAGCCCCAGCTAGGACTCCTGCAGGGCCAGACTCACAGACTCTTTCGCCAAGACTCTTTCCATGAGGGGCAGGGAAGCTCTGTATATATGTAGAGGTCACCCAGGCATGCGCAGGCAACCACCACACATATTCACACACCACTCATACCCACCCACACACCACTGCCCCCAGGTCTCCATTAAAGGAGCTTCCTGTTCCTGAAGAGCCCTCTCCTCATGACCCACCCGCTACTAACTTTCATGTGACTCCAAGGAAGGAAACAGGAGGCATGGCCTCATGAGCCCAACTGTGTTAATGAGTCACTGGATGCACCCAAGAGAAACAACCTACCTTTCATTCTTCCCCACACAGAACCCTTTCCCCCATACCAGCTGCTCCTACACTGCTGTTTTCACCCCTTGCAGAATTCTGACCCTGAGGAAGAGCAGTGCTGATCAGAGGAGCTGCTATTTCTTCCTTCTCAGCCTCATTACTGTGCCCTCAGCTGACTGTGTGTGCTTCATGGCTGCTGGACCAGTCTACTAACTTTTTTGTTCACCCCCAGTCCATCATTTTTGGGCTGCTCTCTGCATGAGAGATCCATGACTGGCTTTTGACAAGCTCCTATTCAAGAGCCAGTTCAAATATCCCCAGGAAAGTCTCCCCTGATTTAGTCACTCACAGTCACACACTTGCTTCTCTATGTTCCTATTGCCTTTTTTAAAATTTACGTACTATGCACATACAACAAAACTCAAGCCAACCTTCCTTCCTTCCTTCCTTCCTTCCTTCCTTCCTTCCTTCCTTCCTTCATTTTTCTTTTCAGAGCTAGAGATTGAACCTCATATATGGCAAGCAAGCACTCTACCACTGAACTACATCCCTAGATATTTCTTTTCTATACTGGGGGGTTAAATCCAAGGCTGCACTCATGCTTTGCAAGTGCTCTACCACTGAGCTGCATCCCCAGCCCATTTTTTACTTTTATTTTGAGACAGGGTCTTGCTAAATTATGCAGGCTGCCTCTGGCCTCCAACTTGCAATCTTCCTGCCTCCACCTCCTGAGTTATTGGGATAACAGATATGCACCATTGCACCTGGCTTATTTTTGTTTTTGTTTTTGTTTTTTTTTTGAGACAGGGTCTTACTATGTAGCCCAGCGTCAAACTCACAATCCTCCTGGTTCAGCCTCCTGAGTGCTGGGATTATAGGAGTGTTCCACAACACCTGGCTAAAATGCATAAATCTTAATTGTAACATTTGGTGAATTTTTACATGCACATCCAGGTGAACCACCACAAAGATCAAAATATAGGACATCTCCAAATCCCAAGAAGGCTCTATGGTGTCCCCACCCATCATTGTACCCTGTTCCCACTGTTAACGTCTATTTTGGCTTTTATAATTATTATTTAGGTTTTGGCTGTTCTTTTATTTCATTTGTGCCTACCTTTCTTCAATATTCTGTGAGATTCACCCATCATGTAATTCATTCTTTTTTCATTGCTAAACATTATTCTACTATACGACTTTTTACAATTTATTCTACTCTTGATGGATATTTAGATTTTGGTTTGTTTCATTTTTGCAATACTAGGGGGTTGAAACTAGGGGCTCCCTCATGCTAGGCAAGTGCTCTACCACTGAGCTGGACCCCATCTTTTATTTTATTTTTCTCTCTCTTTTAAAATCTTGATACAAAGTCTCACTAAATTACACAGGATGCCTTTCCCCTCGAATTTACAATCCTCCTGCCTCTGCCTCCTGAGTCATTGGGATGATAGGCATGAGCCACCACACCCTAGGTTCAACCCCCAGAACTGCAAAAAAAAAAAAAAAAAAAAAAAAAAAAAAAAAAAAAAAAAAAAAAAAAAAAAAAAGGAGAATCATTTTTAATGCTTAAACAAATTTTTCTATCTTCCCAGAGAACTGAATTTCAATAGCAGATACCAGGCTGAAAATTCACAAACCTTTTTACTAAATATTTATTCACTTTATAAAACACACTAACTATTTCACTGGAGCCTTAAAAAGTCCTAAAGAAAGTGAAGGTTGGCTTCATTATGCAAATAAGGAAATCATATCCCAGAAGAATTCGGCCCACTGAGGTAACAGTGAGTGAAATGAGGCTGGGAAAATGATCCCACATCCTGAGTCTACAGGCCCACACACTGATGCTTGAGATTTTTTCCCAGTCCAGATTCTGTACCGTAAGGTACTTCTTGGAGGCAGTACTGTGGTGCTTTGGCACCTGAGACCCCTACCCCCATCTTAATACCTGCTGTGAATACTTAATAGCTTTATGAAATTGGGTAGTTTACTGAACCTCAGTAAGAATCTAAGCCTCTATTTCTCACTTATAAAATGCTTCCCTCACTAATTTTGAAAATTAAGGTGAAAAATGCCTAGAATAGGTTAGTTCTCTCCTATTCTTGGATCTCAGCTTAGCAAATGGGATTTTATATGCAGTATCTGGTAGAACATCTTATACTTAGGTAATTAGAATAATCAGAGGGGTGATTGCCAGAAATCAGATTTTTAGACAGTATCTTTATTTCCAATCCAATGACTTATTTAATGGTTGACATTCTTATATGGACATTATTAAGGTGGCGCTTGTGGAACAAAGGGAAGTGCTGGAATTTGGTTTTAACCTTTTAAAGTACCCAACGTGGGCAGGGGCTGGGATTTAGCTCAGTTGGTAGAGCGCTGTGCTGCAGTCTCTGAGGTCCCGAGTTCAATTCCCAGCACCACAAAAATGGGAGAAGGGCCTAGCAATCCACTCCCAAGGCAATCCTGAAACAGTCAGCCATTGAAAACCCTATGAGGGTCGCTATGAGTCGGATACCGACTCGACGGCACCTAACAACAACAACGTGGGCAGGGAGGGGCTGGTGATGGCAGCTGTGGGTCATTGCTCCTTAGGGTCAGTTTGTGAAAAGTCAATGATTAATCTTACAATCAAGACACTTCTTTAAGACATTATGTACTTGCAATTAACAGGCTAAGGCCAGCATTAGGTCAATTTCCTCATCTCCCTCTGGTAAGCCTTCTGAGGTAACAGAGACTTGGTACTAACATGAAAGAACTTTTAAATAAAAGCACTACCTTTTCAAGAGGTTAATCTTAGATTTTGGCCCTATTGGAAACATAGCTAAGAGTTATTACTTTGTTGGTGATATTTCTTGGGAGGAGTCAAAGAGCACAAATTATTACCATGGACTGAGGTGGGAAATGTATGTAATGTCATAACATGCTTCCTCAGGCTGAAAGTCCTGGGAGAAAAGGATATACAGACATTTCATTCTGGGGGATTCTATGGGCATCTGGAGGTGGGATCTAAGCAAGGAATAAAGTAGAGAAATTGGAGTCCAGGTGGAAGAAAAAGGGAAAAGATGATATAACAGACCACAAGGACAACTGTTTTCCAAGTCTGCAGATAAGAGCGACTGACTAACCCTTGTGGTCAGGTTCTAACCTCAACTAACAGCTAACAAAGAGAGCACATTCCCTTAATTGGAGGGAGGAAAATGGAATATAAGAGATGTTGAAAGAGCTGCCATTTATAGCTGGCTCCTGAAGAGGAAGTTTGGGGTGTTTTCGTCTTCATTAGTATAAAAATATTACAAACTTCAACCCACTCGTTTGGTTTCCAACATTGCACTGAAACTTAGTCGTCAGTGACTGTGTATTAAATGAACAGTTCACTTTTTTTGTTTGTTTGTTTTTAAGACAGGGTCTTGCTATGTAACCTAGGCTACCCTCGAATTCATAATCCTCCTGCCTCAGACTCCCAGGTGCTGGGATTACAGGTGTGTGACACCAACGACCTGCTTTTTTTCTTTTTTTTTAAAAAAAAATCCTTCTTGAACATTTCACTCTTGGCTCTGATATCCCACTTTAGGCTCTCTCCTCTCTCACTGGCTACACCTCCTTGACTGGGTCTCTTTATGTGGGTCATCTCCAGGGTTGGGCTCTGGGCCTTTTTTTAGTGTGTGTTTATCGCTGGGCGGGTACTTGGGTTTGAACTTAGACCTATACATTGCAAGTACTCTACCACTGGGCTGTACTCCCAGCCCATCTTTATTTTTTGAGTCAAAGTCTCACTTAAGTTATGCAGGCTGCCTCTGGCCTCAAACATGGCATCATCCTGCCTCTACCTTCTGAGTCACTGGGATTACAGGCATTTGCCACTGTGCCCACCTGGGCCTTTGTAACCTTCTCTCTGTTGTTGTTGTTAGGTGCCATCAAGTGGTGTCCAACTCATAGCAACCCTCATAGCTCATGGCTAATTGTTTCAGGATTGTCCTGGGAGTGGGTTGACATGTCCTTCTCCCATTTTTGCAGTGCTGGGAATCGAACTTGGGACCTCAGAGACTGCAGAGCGCCGCTCTACCAACTGAGCTAAATCCCAGCCCTGGAACTTTCTCTCTAGGTGACTTCATTCTCATAGTATTAAACCCCATCTATCCTGCTGATTTCTCAAAATCTCTTAACTCTAGTCCACTTTTCCTTCAAGCTTCAGAACCTTACGTCCAAATTCTATACTGTATCTACACTTGGAAGCATCACAGTTAACACATCTAAAATGACTTCTCCCCCACCAAACCTATGCTATCTACCAATCTTCCCTACTACAGTAATGACACCAATACTACCAATCTGCCAGAGACTTGAGTTTCTCTTGATTTTTCTCTCATTGCCCCATATTCAATCCAAGAGAAAACCCTGTAATTTCTACCTTCAAAATGCATCTCTAAAATTAACACTACTTTCCAGTCTACTCTCTCTGCTTGCTGCATTTGTTTGCTACGTTGCCAGACATTAGGCCTCTTCTTAATACTTCAAATACTCACTTTGCTGCTCCATGGCCTTTGCATTTATCCTACTTAGAAATTTTCTTCCTACTCTTAGAATGGCTCACTTTCTTTTCATCATTCAAGTCTCAGCCTGAAAGTCAATTGCCCAACATCTTATGTAAAGCAGAATTCTCTTCTGGCTCTTTTAGCTTCTTTCATTGTTGTTGTTGTTGTTAGGTGCCGTCGAGTCGGTATCCGACTCATGGCGACCCTCATAGGGTTTTCAATGGCTGACTGTTTCACGATTGCCCTGGGAGTGGATTGCCAGGCCCTTCTCCCATTTTTGGGGTGCTGGGAATTGAACTCGGGACCTCAGAGACTGAAGCGCAGCGCTCTACCAACTGAGCTAAATCCCAGCCCACTGCTTCTTTCATAGTATTTGAATAAAATCTGTTATTTTTTCCTTCATGTTTATTATCTGTATATTCACGCTTAGAAATTTTGTTCCCTGAGGGGAGGGGCTGTGTACCATTCACCACCATGTCCCTTTATTTGGCATATGGGAGGCTGGTGCACGGGGACAGCAACCATTCAAGAGTAGGAGCACAAATTGATCCTTGGGGGGACTTAGAGCTAGGCAGCAATCCCAATTTCTATCTATTAGACAACACAATCACCTCAGTTTTTCTCTCATTAATTTAGTAATTATTTTTCCTTCACTTGTTTGAGCTGAGTCCTTGGTCATTATTGGTGCTCCAAAAGATCAGATATTTCAACTACCCAAATTTATCAAATACAGAATTATACTTTCTAACAAGGCTTAGAGCTAATGTTTCACAACAGTTTGACCAACATTTATGGGGTGCTTACCATAAATGTTCAATATACCAAGAGCAGAGAAAAAGCTAGCAAGCATGACGCTTGACAATGGGCCTACAAACTAACCTCTGTCAACAAAAATTGTCTTAAAACATGAGCCTATGAAGAAAAGCATTTAGAACCTGAACTACATGAATGAAAGCAATATCCAGATTGTTACCTCACAAAAACAATGACACAAAAAACGAGTACTGAAAAGTTTTTGATTTTATTTCCAAGATCAAATATTACAACAGGACATTTACATGTATTTATAAAAAAAATGCAGCAGTTGAATTTATAGATCAGAGGTTTCCTTGAGTTTGGTCCCTCTCTCAGCACAGTGAGCTGATGTCTTCAAAAGACTTACTGTCCCACTCCCTCCCCCTCCCCAGCTCTCCCACCCTCCCTCCCCAATGCAAGTTGCAGTATTAATATAAAGCAACTGGGTACAACACAGCAAGAATATTCACAATTTGGTACAGCCAAAACCAGAGAATCACCAACTGAAAGATCCCAATCTTAGAAAATATTTACCCACAGTCTATGTGTATCTATAGATAGATCACACCCAGTTATCTAAGATTTCCCTGGTTTTTGAGCAAGTGGAAGTTTCATTGAGTCTTGGCCAGCAGTTACAGCTCTGCTTTACCTAATGGCATATTTTTTCCCCTAAGTTTAGATTCTCTACCACCTCCATGTGTTTTCAACTTTCAGGCTTTCCCTAGCACCTTTATTATCACTTACTAGATATAGAGGAGGGTCTCTAGTGTGTCTTGAACAAAAAAATTTACTGGATGGTCCAGTTACTTCTTGTTCACTGGCCCCAAAACCTTCTTTTCCAATTTTGAGAAGAGCTACAAGAAACAAATTATCTCCTAGCACCATGGGATTAAAGGCTCAGAAAACTGAGACTTCCTGCATTTCCAGAAACCCTAAAATAGGAGCACTGTCTCTATCCATTATCTTGGATTTAATAACAAGGTTTAATTAGACCAGATTTAGAGCCTGCCCTGCATTAAGAATGTAAATCTCAGTAAGACCACCACTTTGTCCAGAGTAAGTTGAGTACACAAACATCCCAGGGAATCTCTAAATACTGTTAGGAACTGCTTGAGAAAACACTTTTAAATACCCAAAGCTGATTTCACTCAAGTTCCCACCCACCCTCATCCCTAGCCCCAAATAAATTTCATTCCTGATTACCTCTGTGAATAAGATGGGAAATGAGATTTGGAAAATGACATGAAAAATGGTTAAAAACACAATCAGTGAAGATATACCAGAATTGGACATCCCAGATGATTCTAAATGTATCGTTCAAACTGAATTCATAAAAGGCATGCAGAGTCCACAAACACTCCTGAAAAGTTTCCATGGAACAATCAATATTTACTAGAAAGAAGGCTTTCTTAACAGTTAAGGGGGGCAGAGGGAGACAACCAGATGGGCAGACTATAAATAATCAATGGTAAAACCATTCTGGGAAAAAAAAAAAAAATTCTTAGAGTAAGAAATTCATGTCCAAGAGACTGATGCCAAATCATGGATGGAAGCCCCTCAAAGTCTATATATCATGTTAACATCAACAAGTACTCATTTCTCTATGAAGCTAGAGGATTATCTCACACCTTTACTGTTTCCCACCACGTGTTTTAGACAGCCTTTCTACACTGGAGGACAAACCTAGGAAAGTAACAAGGCCTAAGTGCCCAAACGGGTAAGATAAATAACCCCCACTACAAGCCTACTACTCATTAACTGAAAGGAGGCCACATACTACTTTCATTCTAGTTAGTAGGTAAAGGGGGACTTTTCTGGTGGCAATGGTCACTCTATGTGAGGCTTAACTTACAGGACAATAAGTTACCAAAAAATTATTAAGAGGATATGATTAGTGTCTTAAGCTTATTTGCATTTTGAATCACATTAATTATTATTATTTCCCATTATTAAGGACACAAGTAGCTTTCAGAAAAGCATACTATAAAATCATTTTGTTGAAAACAAAAAATGTCCAACTGAATATTAATATTCCAATGTAATTAACTTGAAATGGATATTGGTAACAAGCACTGTAAAATCTGCTATGTTGATTGCTGGAAAACAGAATGATAGCAAATGGTTCTAGATCAAGACTCAATCCCTTATTAAGAGTCCCATATGAGTCTATGAAGAAAAGCAAATAAAAAGGATTTTTAAAAAGGGAGAATTCAATTCTAGGTCAGAATTTATCTAATGATTGCAAATATTTCCCATTTTCTAATAAATGAATGACTCTCATTAGCCCAGTTAGATTAATAACTCCTTTTTTGATAGAAATAAAATATTACTGATGTTCAGTTCAGCTGAGCTTGACTAGTCTTATCATTTGAAAATCTAAGTGATCTTAAAAGGTATATAAAATCTTAGGGCATTTCAATCTCCATAGAGGAAATACTGTTAAGGAAACAAAAACTTGTTGTTTGTTGTCACAGAATCAAGTACACCCATGTAACTTCCCATATTTATAGATTAATATGTGATTGTTCTTAGGCAAAATACTACCATTGGTATTTGCATCTCTAATCCTACAAATAAATCTGGTTATCTTTCAACTACCTCACTACAGAAATGCTAAATTATACTTTATTAAAGTATTTCATACTGGATTACCCAACTTTACTTTGAGGTCATATGGCAAAGAAAGGCCATATAAAAAATATGGCCAAATTAATCCTATTTATGAGAATAGCTGAGATTCTAAGCAATATAATAGCAATCTATAGGCAAAAAAAAAAAGAAGAAAAAAAAAGGAGGAGTGTCACATAGCTAGTAATTCTCTATTTAGAATAAGAGCATTCGCCTCAACGAGAGAAAATGAACTATAAATAAGATGTCTGCCTCAAATTCTTCCCTTTTAATTTATAAAAATGCGAAATATTACATATTAAGGCTCAGAAATGGAATTTCTTAAACATAGCCAATATGTTAAAAATCATGATTAACTTTTGTAGAAAGGATGTCAAAAAACAAGAATAGACACAGAAAGAAGAAAGTAAGATTAAAAGACTTTCCTAATTAAGGATCTCATCACATCCAATAATCTAACTACTTGAGTTCACTTCATGGGAAAACAAAGTAAGGCTATCATAATCTCTATTAAAAGAAAGACCTCTTGATTCTAAACTCTCTCTAGTAGGACTGATACACAGGTAAAACAAAAGTCAAAACAACCATTACTGAAATACCGAATCTCTACATAATAGGAAAAAAAATAAATATATTGAAATAATATTCTCTGTTGGTTATTTTCAGTTCTAAAGAACAGTCTTGCCACTATTCTAAAATGTGTACTATGCACTACTAAGTATCACGGCAGGACAACAACTGAAATGCCAAGCAAGGCAAACCAATGAAGTTGAATATTCATAATCCACAGCTGTCTTTAAGAAGCCTACTCATCAAGGCTTGTATGTGGAAAATTGCCATGTTCATCAAAAGGACTGGTTCTTCCTATCCTCATCACTTTCAAGTTTTACTTCAAGAAATTACTTATTCATCATCCATAATTTACTACTAAGTAGTTAAATGAAAGACAGTTGAGGGGGGGTTGACACAATGAAGATACATGGTATGGGATAAAAACTATTTTTAAAAGTCAGCTTAATGGGATCTTGAAAAAAGTGCTTCTGCCCAAACCAAGCGTGCATTCTACAGCTTTAATCAATTTCCCAACAACTGCGGAGCCAGTACTTTAACACACAAAATAAAGTTTAACTCCTGTGTCAGTGACACAATTGGTCCTCATTAATTATATTTTAGTTATATTCAACACTGATTAGGCACACAGCATTAAGGTGGACTTTCTCTGTTTCTTTGTTTGGTGGTACTTGGGAATCGAACCCAGAGCTTTATACATACTTTGCAAGTGCTGTAACACTGAGCTGCACCCCCAGCCCATTTTTTATTTTTTATTTTGAGTCAGTGTCTCACTAAGTTGTGCAGGCTGCTTCTAGCCTCAAACTTGTGATCCTCCTGCCTTCACCTCCCAAGCTGCTGGGATTATAGGTGTGAGCCACTGTATCTGACTAGCATGAAGTCTTAAAAATTAATGAATTGTTTAAAAGATCATTACTAGATCTATAACTATTATACTCTCTTATGGGGGATTTCAGTCAACTCATTGAGGTTAGATCATATTATTGGGCAAATGATACCTGGACACAGAAAAAAAAGCAAAGGAACTGATTAACAAATACATTTTTAATTAGCCTGAGGATAATATATAATACAGAGGAGAGACTAGACACATAAAATTTTGAAGTGGAAAAGGACTTCAGTGGTATACAGTGTGTGGGTTCATAGACTTTCTATAAGGGCTCTGCAATTCCATGTGCACATTTACATTTTGTATATGGAGTTTATTGTTAACCCTACAATTTTCCACCCATGCCAAAACTTAAAACTCTAAGTTCTTTTACTTAAAAAGACTGAGAAATATGAATCTAGTCTAATTCTCATTTTTCAAATGAGGAATCCGAGATTTAGAGGTAGAAAAAGACTCTCCAAGATAACAGTTAATTAGTAGAAGAGCTGTTACCTAAGTGCACTTATACCTATGGTGCCCTTTCTGCATATTGTATGTAATATACTATACATTTAATTTTTACCTGGGTAGAGAAGTTAAATCTTGCTTTCATTCTACAGTTGCTAGTGGCTCTGTCTGGTGTTTTTCTTCAGTGTCCAAGTGAGATCCCTGCTAGTTAAGAGGTTTTAGTTCTGGGATCAATAATCTTTTCTTACTTGGGTACTGGTTATGCTTCACTGATAAACTTCATGCCCTAACATCTAGTAGTTACAAAAGGTGAAGCTAAAGAATATAAGTGAGTCAAAAAATATTTGAGCTACAGTGTTTGCCACCTTTCAATCTTTCTTCTTTGTGAAGACTTTTCTAACTAAAACCTACATCATTCTGTCCCTTCTCTAAACTTCTATTGTAATTATAGTTTAACCCCAGAAAGGTAACATGTACATAGTCTCCAATTATCTCATGTGTAATGTATTTCCCTAAATAGACACAGGAGTCAAGAATCAGATCCTACATTTCAAAATACTGCAAATTTTGACTAAGGACTCAATAGGTAACTGTTGCTTTACACAGTTAAGAAAGTAGAATTTTATAAAACACTTAAAAACATACATACAGGGTTCAGTTCAATAATTTAGCATGGATGGAACATGGAAAGGGTAATTATCTTTTCTGAAAAAACTTTTTTTATCCTTTCCATTTATTCTTGGGAAATAATGCCACATAACTTACTTTCCTTTCATATTTTCATCAGTGCATTAGTTTTAAAAAGTAATTAATAATTAGCCTCTCAAAATAAAATAATGGCATAAATAAAATTTTATAGGGTTAGTGCAAATCCCACAAGCTTTATCTCAACTACTCCCCCTAGCTTTAAGAAAATAAAACCAAATGATAATTTACTAAGTTAAACAATGAGAAGACAACCTTTTGGGCATGTTGATTCCCCTGATGTGGGAGAACACAGCATGGGAATGAAAAGAACACAGACTCTGGATTTCAGTTTTGATCTATCCCTTAGTACTGATGACATATATTCTATGAATTTCAATTTTCTTCCTTATTTATTAAATGGGGAGAACATTCTTTTTGAAGGGCTCACAGGGAAACTTAAAAGAGAAAATGCACATAAAGTACATAGCACATGCTAATTACTCAAATTAGTTCCCTGTTCTCCCCTCATTTAGCACTGTTCTTTTTCTTCTCTGGTTCTTCCTTAATTAAAATCCAAAAAACTGTTCCTCTCACATTTTTCTCACTAGCTTTCATTCCATCTTCCTGTACTTGTCACTCTCAAAGCCTACCTTGTTCTTTTCCTCCCTTTTAAACTTTTTCCGGCTGTTTCCAATACCTACAGGGTATAACTATTTTAACTGATTTTACTGACCTTATTTAATCTATCAAATGAAACCTCTCCCTCAAAGAGTGAAGTAACTTGCAGAGGAAATAAGGCAAACTAGAGCAAGCATACTCCCTAAATAGATTAAGTTCTTGAGCAAGGCAATACTCCTATTTACTCTTCCCATGTACAATCCATGACCCTCACCATGGGCCTATTAAACCTAAGATAATTACACTCCTGCCACAAAATAAAATCCTGTACATCTTGTACTATAACCATTTTGATCATATCTAAGATTGATACATGTATCATGCCCTGTCTCTTAACTTAAATCATATATATACTTGGTAATCTCACAGTAATCCATGTTGAAAAGTCACTTTGGTTTCTCATAAATGTATATGCCAGTGCTGAACATATCAAAAAGAACTACATCCTCTGGCTCATGAACACGCTGCCTCGGTTTTCAAGGTATGTTTCATAAAGAGATACTAGAAGGTAAGAGGATGAAACAGTGTGATAGGGAAAATTCTTGACTTCACATTTTTGACCAATTTGGGCTTTAGCTGTGACTGTACTGGGAGTGGAGATGAGTACCAGCACAGCACAAAGCTGCACACCCTCACTTCTTACCCTGTGCCTCCCTGAAGTTTCAGATTTCTGACTTCGACTACTGTTATCAAGATTTTTACCCTCCATTGTACCTTTGATATACAGCTCTATTCTTTAGATAGCAAGTATGTTATCCAAGTTCAGAGATTCAACTGAGGAATTAACATATAAACCATATTCCTCAATAAATCAGAAGCTACTAGTTAAGCCTAAAGAGCCTATGAAAAACACCAAAGTGGTATTACTCAGTCACCAATCTAAAGAGAGAACTTTGACTCAAGGTATAAATGAAATTGTAATTATATAAATATATTTATAAATATTTATACAATTATATACTTATACATAAGCACTTACACAGACTTAAAAAATGTAAGAACATTAATTCAAAAGGACTCACTGAATAATAACAGAATTTTTCCATGATTTCTTTGAGGAGATACATAACCCATTTTTTGAGGGTCCCTCAAAATCCAACCATTAAAAACCATACTCTATAATTGTGTACTAGCAACACACACCATTTTTTTTTTTAAAGTCTCCTAATTGCCAAGAGGGCAGTCTTCAAGTACATGGGAACCTAAAGGTCTCTGAGCAACAGCAATTTATGTTCCTCAAGTAGAAGAGCTCATCTAAATCCCCAATTGACAAAATAGGTCATTCTACATTAATGGTTTCATAACAAGTTAAAAATTCTGATCTCACCACCAGATCATTACTACCCTGTCAGAGGACTCTATTTAAAGCTCGAAGTAAGAATTGAGCATATAGTGAAGCTGATAAAAAAACAGCATTATATAGATTCAAGATGGTCTCTTCTAAATAATACTGAAAAAAGCTTTCACCAACTATAATTTGATGTGGCTTTTGTTGGCAGAAAAAACCCACAACATCTAAAGATTACTGGTAATCTCCATAACGTTCCTTACCTGTGGTCTTATGAACTAAGTTTAAGGATCTTCCCCTCAGAGACTTTCAGTTTTGATATTTTCTAAAAGGAAACAGCATGAGGAATTAAGGTCAATCTTTCACCAGAGCCTTTTAGAGATTATTCCAATCAAAGGTAAAAAAAAAAAAAAAAAAAAAAGGAATCATTATTTCTAACCAAAAAAACATGGTTAGCGACTCTCAGCTGCATGGTTTTTCTTTTCCCCCAGGACATACATAAGTATGCCTTAAGCACATAGGACAATCAATAACCATAGTGGTTACAATTACAAGCCATTGTACTGCACAATTATTGAACAACTGCCTTCTTACAGATCACTGTGGACCCAGATAATGGAGGAGCTAAAGGAATTAATATGCTGCACTGGCAAAAACAGCAAGAACCTCCCTATCCCAATTACCACAATATGCCTACTAAATGTCCATTCCAGGACTAGCAGGATCAATATAATTAATATAGTAATAATGAAGAAAGCTGTCTCAGGCTAGGACACTGAAAGCCACCCCATGCTACATACCCTACACTGAGCACTCATTCTGTCAATAACACATATCATGGAAATAACTCTTGTAACTGGAAGATGGGAATCTTTTGGAAATAATTTAAATATGATGATCAATAAGGGATTCTTTTTCCAGGTAAATAAAAGCCTGACTATTTTGTTATGAGATATTTTCTCAATTGAAGAACAAAACATATGTTAAGAGGATTTCTTCTCCCTACTAAAAATAAGGGGGGGGGGGGCATTTACAAAGAGGGGAATTGTTCTTATTCTAAATCTAGTCATTCAGAATTTGTCAAAGGAGACTGAGGATTAACATTATCATCTGAATCCAAAAAGTGCCGTGCAAGAGATCACTAATTGGAACACACATTTCCTGCTGCCAGTACTAGGAGAGATCTTATACTATTTCTATTTGGTCACCAGATTAGGGAAAAAAAGAAGAGAATGGAAAAAAGAAAAATGAAGAGGAAAGAGCAAAAAAAAAAAAAAAAATGGGGGGGAGGTGGAACTTATTATTGGTGAGAACAAAGAAATAAAAGAGAAGGCAGGTGACTTGCTTGCCCAACTTTGGCTCTATGATCCTATGAGCCAAAATGCATACTTAGTGACATGGTATCTCACAGGTAAAGGGAAAAAGGGATAAGCTGAGAGAGGTCAGGCCATCGTGTTAATTTCTTTCCTGTACAAAGACAGTCTCTTGAGGACAAAGGCCTGCCTCTTGTAATGTAATATCATAGTCCAGATGAGACAGTTTCCTTCGAGGGAAGTTGGTAAGAAGTTCAAAACGTTCATTTGGATATCCTTTAGACTGGACGTGCTTCACCAAAGCCTATCAAAGACAAGAGAAAAATAAAGCTGTTAAATGGAAATAAAAGAAAACCACATATTAATGAATTAAATATATAACATAACTCTTTTTATCATATTAAATGAAATACAAAGTACCAGTTATTCAGATAAGCAAAGTTTGTGGAAGTGCCAATATAGCCCTTTTGATGGAAAGATAATCTATACTCAATAACTCAGAGCTGCCATGTGAGATACTTATTACTGTCTCCCAATAAATAATCTCTATCAATATTTATAAAATACTGTCCTTATTTTTAAACATCTTATCAGTTTTTATTCCTTCTTTCTTTGGGGAAAGGGATGACCTTCATTCTACCTATGGCCAATCTTGCCATTTGTACACTAAATTCCTCTTGTACTCTCAGAAACTACACCACCACTACAGAATATCCCCTCTTCTACAATTCCTTCAACATCTCCCTCTTTACAAATGCTTCTCATCAGATTTAAACACACAGTTTCTCCAATTACCATTTTTCCTCTACCTATTGCCCACTCTTTTATCCACCTTCACAACCAAACTTCTCAAGTGGTCTATACTGTAGTACTCCCTATCCAAAACCTAAGCGAAAGGCTGAAATTACAGGTAGTACAGACCCTTATATATTCTGTTGTTTTTTCTTATACATATATATGAAAAAGTTTAATTTAGAAATGAGACAGTAAAAGATCAATGATAATAAAAGAAACAGGTAACAATACACAGTGGTACCCTGGCAGTTCAATCCATTCTAAGAAATAAGGTAAATGTATTTACTGGTTCCAGCACCATAGTGAACAGCTAATACAGACATGCGTATGTCACTCACCTACTTAGCAAATTGTCTTTTTCTTTTCTTTTTTTGAAACAGGGTCTTGCTGTACATGCCAGGCTGGCCTGGAACTTGCTAGGCAGACCAGACTGGCCTGGAACTTGCATTGGTCTTCCTGTCTCAGCCTTGCAAGTGCTAGAATTAAAGACATGTGCCACCACATATAGTTTATAAATTCTTTTTAAATTCAATTGCTTTGTTTTCCTCTTTCCTTCACTTTTGGCACTAGAAACTTTCTTGGGTGCTATGATGATCTTGTGGTGTATATAGATGTTTAAAACAAACAAAACAAAACAAAACCAGGAAATGGTGAACATAACACCAGGACAGGTCTTTATTCTTTGAAAATAAGACACAAAATGATGCTTTCACTTTTGTTTCACCTGGAAACACCCATGGGTAAGTGTGGGGTCTCATATGGGTTTTAGGATAGTGGTTGAGCGCCACGCAAGCCGTTGAATGCTAAGCCAGCATTCTATCGAAAATACTGGTCAAGGATCGAAATGTTCAAGTGCATGCAGCAGTTCCAAGTGCCAACACCACTACTCTGAAGCTTTGGGGTCATTAGTAAGATAAGAGTCACTTGATAACTGTAAAAATATGCCTAGTGACACTGAAGGTATAAATATTTAAAAAAATTGTTTCAAAAATTACTTAAGAAGTTACTTGAACAGAAAGCATTGAAATACTGTGACAGTCAATCTGATAATCAAGATGATAATCAAGATACTGACAGCTGAGTGAGGTGGCACACGTCTGTAATTCCACCAACATGGGAGGCAGACGCAGGAGAAGCATGAGTTCAAGGCCAAAGGCAGCCTGTGTAACTTAGTGAGACCTTGTGTCAAAATAAATAATCAAACAGGGGTTGGGGATTACAGCTCTGTGGTAGAGCACTTGCAAGTATGTGCAGTGCCCTGGATTCAACACCCCCAATACCACAAAAAAAGATGGCTACTAGCTGGGGGCGGTGGCGCACCCCTATAATCCCAGCTACTCAGGAGGCAGAGGCAAGAGGATTCCAAGTTCAAGACCAGAGGCAGTCTACATAATTTAGCAAGACCCTGTCTCAAAAACCTTTTAAAAAATGGGCTGGGGGTGCAGCTCAGTGGTATAGCACTTGCAAAGCATGCAAGTGCGATACCCTGGGTTCAACTCCCAGTACTGGGGGGAAAAAAAAAAAAAGATGGCTACTGACTCATAGGTAGGTAGTATATATGCAGCCTTTGCTGGATAAACGGATGATCTGGTGACAGAATGGGATGGTACAAGCTTTCATCATGCTACTCAGAATGGTATGCAATTTAAAACTTATGAATTGTTTATTTCTGGAATTTCAAATTAATATTTTTAGACCACAGTTGACTATGGATATCTAAAGTGGTGAGTAAGTGTGTGGGGCGGGGAGTGTGTCTACTATATTCACTCTTTCCTTTGTCTTATCTCTGTTCTCTTCCAAACATGAGGCCAAGAAACAGTCTGGGTGTCTGCAATAGCAACCAGACTCTATTTGCATTCTAGTCACGCAGTCTTTGGGCCAGGCGACTCTTTTATCCAGCAGTTGAAAAATAGAGGGGCCAGATACGATGGTGCACACCTGCAATCCTAACACTTGGGAGGCAGAGGCAGGAGCATCATGAGTTTGAAGCCAGCCTAGGCTACATAGCAAGACTCTGTCTCAAAAACATCAAGGGCCAAGGACATAACTCACTAGTAGAGCAGTTGACTAGCATGCGCAAGGCCCTGGGTTCAATCCCCACCACTGCAAAAAAGGGAAAGAAAAGAAAAACATAGAGGGAAGACCCATCAGCTGTGGATTTCAGATAAAAATTCCTAAGTATCACCATGATACGCCATGTCATGTGCAAGCTGAACAATAAACAAAAGGCACTGGTATACAGAAAGAATGGTATGAAGTAGAGAATTACAAAGAGAAAAATCTAATAGACCCTACGAGAGATACAAAAAAATAGTTGTGGTTATAGTAACAGGTACTAAGAAACCAATAGCTCTATTGTAGTCTTAAAAAACCCACCCTCTCCTTTTCTAAAAGTAGTCATTTCAGCTTAGTTTGTATTTCACATATCCATAAACAGAAAAGACTTGACTGGCCTGTGACTTGCCCAAGATAATTTAGGAAGGAAATCAACTAATTAAAAATAAGATTCACCGCAGTTAAGTTTCCAGTCAGAGATGAGACTGAAAGAAATCAAGCAATGCTCACTAGACTTACTCCAATTAATTAGTTTCTTTGGGTTAGGGGTATAGCTTAGTAGCAGAGTGTTTACTTAGCAAGCATTAGGTCCTGGGTTCAATCACCAGCACCAAAAACATACCAAAAAACAAACAAAACAAATCCCAAAAGTACAGTTTCTACATGTCAACCAAATGTTTCCAACAGATATACTTACAAGTAGTTTAGCCTGCTCTGGAAGACTGATCTGTTCCCTTTTTCCATCTGGGTACCGCAACATCAGCTGTGCTTTTGGTCCTAAGGAGAGGATTAAAAAAAAAAAAAAAGATATAGGAGTTTAAGAGATTAATGTAAATAAAGCAAATCATTTAGTCATATTCAAGTTTTAAGTAAAGCAAGTCCACACTCTAACCTACCATTTACATCTATCCCCTCCACTATTCCATCTGATTTTTCAGTTGACATCTCCAGGATCTCTGTGTCCACAGTTGGCAATCCTTGGTGGTTTGTGGCTATTCCAGGCTCAGTCCTGGCTGGGGGCTCAGTCAGTGGCCTTCTGTTGTCCTCTTTTCTATGCCCCAAATCTTTGTGGGGAGACTTTCTGGACTTGGCAAGATTCTCTACTTCTTCTTCTTCATCAGAGCCACAAACAGATATGAACTCCTCACTGCCAGAAAAAAGTTCAGATTCAGATTCTTCATCTGAACGGCTATCTTGTTTTGTCTGTGTTGAATCAAAATGTGTCTCTTGCAAGGAGGCTCTGATGGCAGCTTCTAGCTGGCTATCTTCACTTGCATCTATAAGGCTCTCCTGTGAGATGCAGTCATAAAAGACAGGTAGAAAGAAAAACAGTTAAAACAAACAAACAAACAAAAAAATCAAGTAAAAGGGTATGAAATATAATAGTCACCTTGCCATTACTGTCATCATTGTTTTCTGCTGAATGTATCTCTTGCATTAAAATTTAAGCTATTTGAGGACAAAGACTTTCTTTGCTTTATAGAGGACAAGGACTTTCTTTGCCTTACAAAGTCAAATGGCAATGGATATTTTTAAAGCAAAACAAAAAAATCTATCAGAGTACCTAAAAGACTGGTGTTTCACTTTTGGTATCAAAATAAATAAAACCAAGAAAACAGTTTATCTATTTCTAGCTCAGAAAAAGGTATGAATTAAAAGCCTGAAATATAAAGCCAAAATGCTATTTTTAAATGACTAACCTGAAAAATAAATCTGCTTTGCTTACTATTGAACTCAATGATTTCTAGCATCCAAAAAACAAAATACTATAGAAAAATAGGGTAAAATGTGTAAGGTGCACACCTGTAATCCTAGCACTTGGGAGGCAGAAGCAGGAGGATTGTTTGAATTCTAGGCTAGCCCAAGACACATAGTGAAGACCCTGTCTCAAAAAAACAAAGGAAAAACAAGAGGCAGGAGGAATAATAACTCAATTCTTCAAAGCTTAATTACAATGAAGGTTTTCATTATGATGAGAAACGCAAATTTCTAAGTTTTCCTCTTTGTAAAGCTACTGTCACAGATTTCATTGAACAAAGTGAATTACAAAATATGGGTTTCCTAAGTATATAATCTATTTACTATAAATCTCAACTCACACACACTATAGAGAAAACATGTGCAAGATAACTTAAAGTTGAACACTGGATATCAATGATATTAAGAAATTACTGAGTTGGGCATGGTGATGCATGTTTATAATCCCAGCACTTGGCAGACTGAGGAAGGAGGATGGTGAGTTGGAGTGCAGCCTAGACTACATAGTAAGACCCTGTCTCAAAAAACTGAAATAAAAAAGAAAAATTACTGTTATAATTCAGGAGGCTGAGACAGGAGGATCACAGGTTTTAGGCCACAGGCAGCCTGTGTATCTTAATGAGACCACGTCTCAATTCAAAAAATAAAAAATGATCTAGGGGGGCAGTTCATTGGCAGACTGAGTGCAAAGTATGTGTGAAGCCCTGCATTCAGCTCCTTCTTGTACTGGGAAAAACAAAAAACAAAAAACAAAAAAAACAGCCAAAGTGTTAATGAATGAAACAATGAATTTTGAGATTTGTTTTAAAATAATGCAGATATGGTAAAATATAAATGAAAAACTGGCCACATGCTAATTATTATTAAAATCAGCTGATGGATACATAGAGCTTTGTGTTATGGTTTGAATCTAAAACGTCCCTCCAAGGTTATGTGTGTGAACACTTAGTGTCCTGGTGGTGGCACTGTCCTGAGAGGCTATGGGACACTGGGAGATAGGACCTCGATCTGCGGAGGTAGGTCACTGGAGGGCAGGCCTTTGGAGATTTTACCCTGACCTCCGGTTCTGGTAAGCTCTCTCTGCTTCCTGATTACCATGATGAAGGTCCTCTACCACAGGCCTTGCTGCCTGCCACCACGCCTGCCATGACTCTATGGACTGAAATCCTCTAGACCATGAGCCCCAATAAATCGTTCCTCCTATAAGTTATTTGTCAGGTATTTTGCCATAACAACACACAAGCTAACACAAGACTCAATAAATTCCTTCAACTTTTGAATATGCTTAAAATTTTCCATGACTGAAAGATAAAGAATATATGCTATTAACAATAGGAATCTCATTTTGGCTTCCACCATCTGCTAATAAAGCCTGCAGTTATAACCCTGTGGCATTCACTCCCATCAGATCTCGGAAGCTAAACTAAACAGGGTTGGGCCTGGTTAGTACTTGGATGGGAGACTGCCTGAGAACACTAGGTGCTGTAGGCTTGGGAGACGGACCTGGCAACCTACTTCCAAAAATCAATCCGCCATTGAAAACCCTATGAACAGCAGAGAAGCACTGACAATAGTGTTTCGCCTGTTGTATGTAGGGGCGCTATGAGTCGGATACTGACTCAATGGCACCTAACAACAAGAACAATCTGCTAATAATATAGCAAAAAACTAAAGGAAAACTTAAAAATAAACAAGTATAATTTATCACCAACAAAAAGCAGGTAGATGTGCCCATGGGCCATGGAATGGCTTAGGTCGACTGTTGATTTACAACACTGTACAGCACGTAACTTGATCTTAAAAATTATAGCCAAAACAGACACTACTAGTTGTTGTTAGTCACTGAAAACCCTACGAATAGTGGAGAAACACTGTCAGACACTACTAGATTACTACCCAATACTCATTTTGTTCTGATTTCTTACTTTATAGGACTGTAATTATGTTTAAAAAGTAAAATGTCCTAGAAAATTCCACTTACTAGTTTTCTCTTGTAACTTAAAAAAAAAAACTGTGCCAATGAGCTAATAAAAGCAGTACTTAGGGAGAGATTATAGATTTAAATGCTTATTTTGGAAGTTTCAGAAAGGCTTTAAGTTAATGGCTTAAGCAGCTGGGCGTGGTGGCACACATCTGTAATCCCAGCGGCTTGGGAGGCGGAGACAGGAGGATCGCAAGTTTGAGACTGGAGGAAGTCTATGTAACTTAGTGAGACCCTGTCTCAGGAAGTAAGGAAAAAAAAAAAATAAAAGGGCTGGGGGTGCAGCTCAGTGGTCCAGCACTTGCAAAGCATGCAGGCGTGAGGCCCCGGGATCAACCCCCAGTACCACACACACACACACACACACACACACAAAAGTTAATGGCTTAAGGTTCCCCCCCCCCCTTTTTTTTTTAAAGTGCCCACTTAGAAAAAGAAAGCAAAATTAAAGCTCAAACAGAAGGGAGAAAACATAAGGGAGACAAAAGGATAAATTAATGAAAGACTTAGAAAACAGAAGCACAATAGAGAAAAATCAATGAAAATAAAAAATGGTTCTTTGAGATCAGTAAAACTGTTAAGCACCTAGCAGACAATCAGATGAAAAAGAAACAACAAATTACCAAAAATAGGATTAAGAAATGGGACAACTATACTCTCTACAGTCATTAAAGAAATAAAAATATAATGAACTTTCCAATACATTCAACTCCTTAGATAAAATGGACAAATCCCTAGAAACACACACCTAGTAAAGCTCATTCAAAACAAAATACATATCCAAGCAGTCCTACATCTAGTAATAAAAATGAATTTACAGTTTAAAACTTCCCACAAAGAAAAACTCTAGGCTTATGTGGTAAATGTCACCAAACATTAAAAAAGAAAAAGAAAAAATATCACTTCTACACACATTCTTATGGGAAACAGAAGAGGAAGAAATACTTCCCAATTCCTTTTGAACTCTGCATCAACCAGACACTGAAGACAGACAAAGACATTACAAGGTATTATAAAAAAGAAAGAATAACGAGAAAACTCTCCAAAAAAATACTATAACCCAGCCAAGTGGCACACTCTTGTAATCCCAGCTACTTGGAAGGCTGAAACAGGAGGATCATGAGTTCAAGGTCAGAGGCAGCCTTCGCAATTTAGCAAGACTCTGTCTCAAAATAAAAAAGAAAAAAGGGTCTAGGAGTGCAGCTCAATGGTCGAGCACTTGCCTAGCATGGATGAGGACCTGGGCTAAGTTCCAAGTACTAAAAAGAAAAGGAAAAAGAAAAAGGAGGAGAAGAGGAGGAAGAAGAAGAAGAGGAAGAGGAGGAAGATGAAGAAGAAAGAAGGAAGAAGTAGCAGTAGTAGTAAAAGGCTAGGCGTGGTGGCGCATGCTTATAATCCCAGCTAGTTTAGGAGGTTGAGACTAGAAGATCCTAAGTTCGAGACCAGAGACAGCCTGCACAATTTAGACTTTGTCTCAAAGCTAAACAACAAAAAAAAGGTACAACTCAATATTCTTCATGAACAGACACATAAATTTTTAGTAAATCAAGCCTAACAATATCCTAAAAAGTAATTCATGATGGATATGGTGGTGGATGCCTGTAATACCAACAACTTGAGAGGCAGAGGCATGAGGATCTTGAGTTCAAGGCCAGAGGTAGCCTGAGTAATTTAGTGACTCAAAATAAAAAATGGCCAGGAGGTGCAGTCCAGTGTTAGAGAACTTGCAAAGTATGTGCGAGGCCTTCAGTTCAACCCCCAAACACTGCAAGGAACAACAACAAAAAGTAAGTCATCATAATCAAGTGGGTTTTAGCCCAGGAATACAAGGTTAGTTTAACATTAAACAATCAAGCCAGGCATGGCAGTACATGCCTATAACCCCAGGGACTCGGGAGGTGTAGTCCAGAAGATCACAAGTTCGAGGCCAGAGGTAGCTTGTATAAATTAGTGAGACCTTGCTTCAAAATAAAATGGGCTGAGGGAATGCAGCTTAGTGGTAAAGTGCTTGCAAAGCATACCTGAGGCCCTGGGTTCAACCCTGAGTACCACAAAAAAAAAAATTAGAAAAGATTTAAAAATCAACCAATAGCGCTGGGATTGGTAGAACTATTTGCCTAGCATACCTAAGGCCCTGGGTTCCATGCTTAGCATTGCCAAAAACAAAACAAAATTCACCTTAAAAATCCTATATGATCATCTCAATACACTAACAAAAAGTCATATCCACTCACAATAAAAATTCAGCAAACAAGGGATAGAAGGAAACTTCCTCAACTTGATAAAATCTATCTATAAGAAATATATGGCTAATATCAAAATGTGTGATAAAAAACTGAATGCTTTCACCCTAACATCAGAAATGAGCTAGGCCTGTCTATTCTCACTAATTCTATTTAACCTTGAACTAAAGGTTTTAGCAAGTGCAACAGGAAAGAAAAAGAAATAAAAGGCATAATGACAGGAAAGAAAGAAACAAGTTTTTATTTGCTGACAACCAGACCATCTATATAGAAAATTCTAAGGAATCTACAAAAGAGCTACTAGAACTAGCAAGTTTAGTGAGGTTGCATGCATGCCACAAAGTCACTATACAAGAAGTAGAAAACAGCCAGACGTGGTGGCGCACACCTATAATCCCAGCAGCTTGGGAGGCGGAGGCAGGAGGATCGCAAGTTGGAGACCACAGGCAGTCTGTGTAACTTAGCAAGACCCTGTCTCAAAAAAGAAAAGTAAAAAAAAAAAAGGGCTGAGGGTGCAGCTCAGTGGTCCAGCACTAGCAGAGAATGCAAGTGCGAGGCCCTGGGTTCAACCCCCAGTACCGCCAAAAAAAAAAAAGTAGAAAACACTGCTGAGAAGAAGTAAAGGTAAAAAAATGGGGAGGCATCATCTATGTTAACAGATGTGAAAAGTCAATTGTTAGGATGTCAATTCTCAAAATACTCCACAGAATCAATGAAATTCCAACCAAAAATCTTAGACTTTTTTGTACAAAGTTGACAAGCTGGTTCTACAATTCATATGGAAATGCAAATGGTCTGAAATAAACAGAACAATTTTAAAGAACAATGTTGGAAATTTTATACCATGTGATATCAAGATTTAGTATAAAGTTAGATCAAGACAGTGAAACATTGGTGTAAAAGATATTAATCACTGGAATTGACCAAGTTCATAAATAAACCCACACATATATGATTAGTTTATTTTCTCCTTTTTTTTTTTTTTTTTTTTTTTTTGCAGTACTGAGTGGTTAATCCCAGTCCCTTACTCATGCTAGGGAAGTGCTCTACCACTGAGCTGTATCCTTGGCCCCTTTTCCTGTTTTTATTTTGAGATAGTCTCACTAACTTGCACAGGTTGCCTCTGACCTCAAAGTCAAGATCCTCCTGCTTCTGCCTCAAAAATAGCTGCAACTACAGGGGTGCACTATGGAGCCTCTTTGATGTGTTATTTTTGACAAAGGTACAAAGGTAAATTCAACAGTGGAAAGGAAATTCTTTTCAACAAACAGTACTGAAACAAGCAAATAACCACATAAAACAAAAAGCAAAAAAAATGAATTCAAGGTGCTGGGGATATAGCTCTGTGGTAGAGAGCTTTCCTAGCATCCACCAGGCTCTGGGTTCAATTCCCTAGCACAAAACAAAACAAAAAGATCCAAACCCAACTTTACCACACCTTAATATCATACTTAAAAAATATTAAAATGGATCATTAAAAATGGGTCATAGACTCAAGAACTAAAACTATTTTTTTAGAGATAAAATCCTGGGTTAGGGCAAGATTTCCTGGTATATAAAAAACACACACACACAAATAAATAAATTAATTAATTAATTAAAAAACACAAAATAGAGAGGTTGTTAAATATGATTTCATCAAAACTTTAAATTTTGCTCTTCAAATGACATTATAAAAATGAATAAATGAGCAACACACTGAGAGAAAATAACTGTAAACCATATCCAACAAAGAGCTTATATTCAAAACATAAAAGGAATTCATACAACTCAATAATAAGGAGATAACTAAATTTTTAAAAATAGGCCAGAGAGCTAAATAGATACTTCACTAAAAATGATATACAGGAGAGCCAAAAAAGCATGTGAAAAATGCTCAACATTAAAACTTATCAAACTAATACATTTTAAGGCTTGTGCCTTAGATAAGTTGTTTTACTACACATTAATTTCAATAAAGCTCTAAAAAATTAATAAACAAGGCAAATTTATCACATGCACAAAAAAGCAAACAGATGTGCCCACATGACATGTAATAGCTTGGACTCACTGCAGGTAATGATGCTGTGTACTATGTAGGCTGATTTTAAAGAATGTTTAAAGAATGACATTGGTAGACATTGCTAGTGTCCTATCTTATATATCCATTCTCCTCTGTTGCCTAACAAAACTCAACGATGTTTGTCCAAGAAAACATGTCCAGCTAAAACACACAGAATGCTTATCTGTGGCTGTTTACCTTTGTAATAGAGGTGGACTCCCTTTTCTCTTCATTCATGCTTGGAATGTAGATATGATACCTAGCACTATAGTATCTATTCTGACCACAAGGACAAATGCCAATACTATGGATGGAGGGATAAAAAAAGAAGAGGAACCTGGTTCTTTCCATAGGACTCAATCTGTACACTGCCTGTCTGGAGGTTTTTGTTAGTGGTGGTGGTTTTGTTGTTTTGGTACAGAATCTCACTATGTTGCCCAGGCTGGCCTTGAACTTGTGAAACTGCTGCCTCAGCCTCCAAAGCAGCTGGGATTACAGCTGCAGAACATTGTGCCCAGCTGTCTTGGACTTCTTGCTGAGAAAAACAAACCTCTCCCTTATTTAACCCATTATTTATTGGTGTTTTTCTAACATGCAGATGAAAAAAAAATTGTAGAGTTCAGAGAATCTGGTATTAAAAATGGGTACTGATGTACTATACACCAAATCCATTCTTATGTATTTGTTCAAATTTTATGGTCCCACTTTACCCAACTAAGTGCCTTAACTCCTCCCCCCTCCCCCCCCCCCAGTACTGGGGGTTGAACCCATGGTCTCATGCTTGTATGCTCTGTAAGTGCTAGACCACTGAGCTGCGCCCCCAGCCCATTTTTTTACTTTTTGAGACAGGGTCTAGCTAAATTATGCAGACTGCCTCTGGTCCCGAATTTGCAATCCTCCTACCTCCACCTCCCAAAGCCACTGGGATTACAAGGTTGCACCACCGAGCCCAGCTCAGTGCCTTAACTTTTAAAAGAGATGTGGTGAGGTTGTAAACTCAATTTATGTCATAATCAAGCAATTTAAAGGCTCAAGCCCTGCTTTTTCACAGTATCAATTTTATGAATGCAAAACATTAGAAACTACCTAAGGGCAATTTTAAAAAACACTGGGGGTGTTTTACCACTTTAAAAGAAGAATACTACCCCTTCTGTAGGAGCTGGGATTTAGCTCAATTGGTAGAGCGCCGCTCTGCAGTCTCTGAGGTCCCGAGTTCAATTCCTAGCACCGCAAAAATGGGAGAAGGGCCTGGCAACCCATACCAGAGGCAATCCCGAAACAGTCTGCCACTGAAAACCCCATGAGGGTCACTATGAGTCGGATACCGACTCGACGGCACCTAACAACAACAAGCCCTTCTGTACTTTATCCTAGATGACAGTTTAAGGAACTATTTTATCACTACATAACACGGACTACCAAAATCACATGCTCTAGCCAGACACACACCTGTAATCCCAACAACTCAGGAGGCAGAGGCAGGAGGATTCCAAGACCAGAGGACGCCTACGCAACTTAGGGAGACCCTAACTAAAATAAAAAGTAAAAAATGGGCTAGGAATGTAGCCCGGTGGTAGTTGCAAAATCATGTCTGAAGCCCTGGGTTCAATGCTCCAGTACTGCAAACAAACAAAAAAATGACATGCTCTGTAACTATTTTTATCTTGTCATTAACCACAACAGCAACATAATCAATCTGAGAGTGCCCTATTTTTGAAAATCTCTTATTTAAAACGAATGATGGTAATTATCAAAGAGATCTGCCTAACAGCATATTATAGAAATTAAGTAGAAAGATAATCTCTGAGAGAGCAAGATAGTCAAGTCATAAAGCTTCATGACAAATAATGACAAAGTATACCGTAAGAGTTGTTCTAGAAAAACCACCCTTCCACTGCTGCTTCCATCTTGGTGTAAGAAGCGCTCCTATTGGCTTGTGCCAGTCCTACTACTGCTCTACGTATTTGCATTATTTTTTTCTTTCTTTTTTCTTTTTCTTTTAAGCATTGCTAGGGGTTGAACTCAAGGCCTCCACACCTTAGAAAGCATTCTGCTACTAAGTCACACACCTACTCCATTCATTCATTCACTCATTTTTATTTTGAGACGGAGTCTAAATTGTACAGTCTGCCTCTAGCCTCAAACCTATGATCCTCCTACTTCTACCTCCCGAGTAACTGGGACTAAAGGAATGTGCCACTGCATCCAGCCATACTGTTTACTTCTAACTCAGTACCCCAGGTCATATGCCTGAACCCTAAATATAATAGAGGCTAGGGACATGTCTTATGACATCATTGAGAAGATAAAACCCTAGTGTGAGAAATTATCAAAACTAAGGATGGTATCTAAACTGTAATATAGACACAAATGATAACTGTTTACTACTTACATTGTTACTGTTTACTACCTTTACATTAAACATTTTACACAAGATACATAGACACAATTACACGTTCATCATTACTTTCTACTCATACTTACTGATCGGGCACATTTTTTGGGAGGACTGCTAGAAAGTCCATCCAGTTGCCCATGTTCACCTAGAAATCCTGTAACTTGGTCCAAGAAAGAAGATACGTCTAATTGGTGCCACTCTACCAGCTTCTGACCTAAAGATTAAAAAACAGGATATATAAATAAATAAAAATCAGTATTTTTTTCTGAACATTCTCATTAAATAATTTGTCTAGCATATACATAATTAAAATTTACTACAAACACATATTCCCACCCCTCACTAACTTAAGTTACATAGTGTCTTCATAACTTAGAGACTACATCAATTATAACCTACCTGACAGATTTTCACTCATTACAATAAGGCAACTATTTTATCTACTGGTATCACTTATAACCATTTAGGAAGAAGAATTTAAACAAAGCAGTATCAATTAATAAGAAAACCAGCTCCACCCTCTGCTTCTCTGGTGGGATTACAACTAGCACCTACACAATCAGCATTTAACAAAAAACCTAAGAGGTCCCCTATAAAATAATGAGAAAGGTGAGCATATCAGATATTCTTCGAAAGAACTGCACAAATATAAAATACTGCCATCTCCCAAGTTGCCAGAACAAATTCCCTAAATACACTCATCAGCAGATGTTTAAATAACTATAAAGGAAATGAACAAGAAACTTCAACCTAATTTATTATAATTCTGAAACCAGATCCAGCATAATATTTAAGATCAGCCATTTAGGTAACTGAAAAATAAATTATTGGTTAAAGTCTATAAGGTGATGCAGGCTTACCTGTCCGTGGGTCCAAGATGGAAACATAGGGGAAATCCCCTAGTTTATAAAACTGTATGTATCGCTGACCTTCCTCACTGTCATGATAAACCTGTTAAATTATTATTAAAAAAGTCAGCCTCTAAAAAAAGGACCATCCAGAACCTTGTCATATATCAAAAGGAATTAATTCTCCAAATGAACCTTTAGTGCATGTTAGGATCTGACTCACATGGTAAAGAGAAAACGAAGGTCTTCCTGTGTGGACTTCCTCAACTTCCTGCCCTCAGCCCCTTCTGGTAAGTTACCATAAATAAATACATCCATTCTTCCTCCTTTCCCAATTCAGAAGAGGCACTGCTTATCCTGTTCAAGTATATGGCCACCTATGTCATTCCTGATCCTCAGAAGTAAATGTATCTTAATAAATAACAAAATACTAAGATTATAAGCCTGAAATTAGGCTGGTGGCACATGCCTGTAAAACCAGCACTTGGGAGGCAGAGACAGGAGGATCAAAAGGTCAAGGCCAGTATTGGCTCCATACCAGGATTTTGTCTCAAAATAAAAAGAATATAAGCTTAAGAGTCTAGCATTTTACTAGGCATAGAGATGCTCAATCAACATTAGCTGAAAAGGAATTTTGCTATTAACAACAATCACTGAATTTAGAGGCCTGTAAAACATGAATAAGCAAATTAATAACATTAATAGCATATCTTGAAAGAGGAAAAAAATTATTCACAAGTTATTTTCTATAACTTTTCAAAAAGATAAATTAGAACAAGATCATCTAACCTTAGATTAATAACTTATATATTAAAAAAACTAGAACCAGAAAGACTAAGTGGTATGTCTAAAGACACAGAATTAAAGAGCATAAACTCAAGTTAAAATCCAAATCTTAGTCAAATGTTTTTCCATACTCCGAGATCTTTTACATAAGACCATGTAGTCACATGTGGCTACTGAACCACTTGAAATAAGCTAGTCAAAATGAAGTTGTGCTGGTAAGTGTAAAATGTACACACCCTAAAGATTTAACTCCCTCAAAAAATCAAAAGATTATTATTATGACTTTTTGCAGCACTATGGGGTTGAACACAAGGTCTTGCACATACTTTGCAAGCACTCTACCACTGAGTTTCAATTCATCTCCAAACCCCTTTTTTATTTTTTATCTTAAGACAGGGTCTCACTAAGTTACACAGGCTGCCTCTGCCCCCAAACCCAGGAGCATCCTGCCTCTGCCTCCCAAATCACTGGGATTACAGGTGTACACCAACATACCCAGCCATTTAGGTAATATTTTAATATTAATTATATAACAGGTATATTCATTTAAACAAAATATATTATTAAAATTTGTTTCCCCTGCTTCTTTTGTGGCTACTAGAAAATTTTAAATTGTATATACAGCTTACATTATATTTCTACTGAACGGTACAGTTGTATATTCACTCTGTCAAGACACTTCTGAGTTAGGTGCCATGGCACAGACCTGTAATCCCAGTGGCTTGGAAGGGTAAGGCAGAAGGATCAACAAAGTTTAAGGTCAGAGGTAGCCTATACAACTTATGGAGACACTGTCTCAAAATAAAAGTAAAAAATAAAAAAGAGGCTATGGGTGTGCACCTCAGTGGCAGAGCACTTGCTTAGCGTGTAGGGGGCTCTAATTCAACTCCCAGTACTATCAAAAACAAAAAAAGACACTTCTGAGATACAAGTATTACATGCTTTATATGGCTTAGTTCTTTTTTCCCTCATTCTCTTGAGAGTTCTTCCTTGCTGCCACTTCACGTATCTTTTACATTTCAGTCATCATGGGTGGTTTATATGTCATAATTTCGTTCCGTTCTACCAGTTTATAACTCAGTTAATTCCTCCTCTCCAACATCCTAACTTACAAAAATAAGATACTACAAAAATTTTGACTGAGCTGGGCGTGGTGGCGCACGTCTGTAATCCCAGCAGCTTGGGAGGCGGAGACAGGAGGATTGCAAGTTCGAGACTAGAGGAAGTCTATGTAACTTAGGGAGACCCTGTCTCAGGAAGTAAGGAAAAAAAAAATAAAAGGGCTGGGGGGGCAGCTCAGTGGTCCAGCACTTGCAAAGCATGCAGGCGTGAGGCCCCGGGATCAACCCCCAGTACCACCAAAAAAAAAAAAAAAAAAAAAAAAAAAAAATTTTTTTTTTTGACTGTCCTTCTCACCTGCCAGAAGATGAAATGTTCTCGGATAATGTTCTTCACAGCTTCATTGCTCCATACATCACGGTTGAGGCACTGGCATGCAAAGTCTTGAACGTTTTGAATATTTATCATCAGCCACTTATTCTGCATCTGGCCACATTCTTTGGCCTGTAAAAGTAAAGTTATACAATATTTGTTAAGAAACTGTTAAAAAACAGTTTCTACTTAGTGACATGTGATTCAGAATTCAGAAGCTGTCCTTTCCAAAAAAACACTAAGCTTTTTCTTAAGACATTTAGCGTTTCTAGTTTTTATATATTTTTATACTTATTTTGCATATGCATATACATAACAATACTGTCCATTTAGAAGCATTTCTCAAATTTAAAATGAATTGTTTCTTAGTGCTCTAGCACCTTCGTGCTAGAGGTCAAACCCAGGATCTCAAGCAAACTATGCAAACACTCTACCACTGAACTACATCCCCAGCCTGAATTCTTTTCTTTTTAATTGACTGTCATTTGCTGTAATGGCTAAATTTTTAATGTATGTTTAAACATGTTTATCATAAAAGGATTACACAATGCTACGATGAACAAGTCACATATTTCTACTCTTTTCAATGTCTCTCAACAAATATCCATACCCTTAGTTTTTTTATTGGAAATTTTAAAAGTACAACTTAATGTGTTTCATTCTGATGTGCATTTCATTGTGACATTTCCATATATGCATTTTGTTGAACATTGCACAGATAAGTTCCCCCTTACCCTCTTGTACACTTCCTCCCCCCCGTCCTACCCCAATGACCTCTCTTCCATTCGCATTTCTTTTTGTGGTATATTTTCCTGTATATTCTTGGATCCAAACTATGTTTAAGATCAAAACTTTTTTTGTAGTGAACTAACTTTTTACATTGTCAGTACTATTACCTGAATTTTCTAGCCCATCTGTGTTATTACCATTCTTTAGTATTACTGGTATAATTGTATTTATTTCCAGGACTATTAAAATTGGGCTGTTCAGCCTGAGGTCACCCCCTCCCCCATTCCTCATTCCTCCTTATTCCTCCTTTCCCAGGATTTCCTCCTTTTGCTAGATCCCTTCTGTCCTTTTTTTGCACTCCCCAAATTGTCCCTTCTCTGCTAAGTCGACTTTAGCTTTTTATTATGTTCTGACCTCCACCCAGGATTTTTTCCTTCTTTTAATTTTTGATTCAGCTCCCACATATGAGTGAGAACATGTGGTATTTCTCCTTCTGGGCTTGTGTTCGTTCACTTAAAATAATTTTCTCCAATTCCATCCATTTTGTTGGAAATGGCATTATTTCATTTTTTTGATTGCAGAGTAGTATTCCATTGTGCATATGTACCATAGTCTTTTTATCCATTCTTCTGTTGAATACATGCTCTTATTAATGGAGGTGGTGTTGTTAGGTACCATAGAGTTGGGTCTGACTCATAGAGACCCTGTGTACAACAGAACAAAACATGCCCCCCCCATGTCCCATGCACATGATCTTTTTTTATGTTTAAGCCTACTGTAGCAGACATTGTGTCAATTCATCTTGAGGGTCTTCCTTTTTTTCACTGACCCACTACTCTCCCAAACATGATGCCCTCCTCCAGGGATTTGTCTCTCCTGACAACATGTCCAAAATACATAAGACACAGTTTAGTCACCCTTGCTTTCAAGAAGCACTCTGGTTGCACTTCTTCTAGGACAGATCTCTTCGTTCTTTTGGCAGTCCATGGTACACTCAACATTCATCTCTAGCCCCATAATTCAAAAGCATCAATTCTCCTGTCTCCCTTATTCAACATTCAGCTTTCATAATCATATGATGCGAATGGAAATACTAGGCCCTAAGTCAGGCACATCTTTGTCTTCAATGTGACATCTTTACTTTTCAACACTTTAAAGAGATCTTTTCCAACAGTTTTTCCCAAAGCAATGGATCTTTTGATTTCTTGACTGTTGCTTCCATATTGATTGTAGAACCAAGGAAAACAAAATTTTGGACAACCTCAATCTTGTCTCCATTTATAATGAAGTTGTGTACTGACCCACTTAAAAGGATTTTTGTTTTCTTGATGTTGATATGCAAGCTGTATTGAAGGCTGTGTTCACTGATCTTCATCAGCAAAAATTTCAAGTCCTCCTAAGTTTCAGCAAGCAAAGTTGAGTCATCTGCATAACACAGGTTGTTAATGAGTCTTCCTCCAACCCTGATACCACATCCTTCTACATAAAGTCTAGCTTCTAGGATTATTTGCTCAGCATTGAGATTAAAGAGGTACAGTGAAAGAAAACAGCCTTGACGCACACCTTTCCAGACTTTAAACTAGGCAGTATATTCTTGTTCTGTTCGAAAGACTGCCTCTTGGCCCATGTACAAATTCCTCCTGAGTACAAGTGCGTGCTCTGATTTCCCATTCTTAAGTTGTTGTGATTTAGAGTCAATTGGAAATGGAGTATACATATGACTTTATGTTGTTTTATTTTCCTCAACATCATTTTCTATGTTGTTGTTAGGTGCTAACAAGTTGGGTCCGACTCATAGTGACCCTACAGAGTTTTCAATGGCTGATCGTTTCAGGAGTGGATTGCCATGTCCTTCTCTAGTTTTTGCAGTGTTGGGGATTGAACTTAGGGCTTCAGAGAGTGCAGAGCAGCACTCTACCAACTGAGCTAAACCCCAGTCCATTTTCTGTAACACTTCCATATACTATATCCATTCCAATTAGGCATATGTTATTTTATAGATAAACATTTAAGTCAAAGTTGGTAAGCATTTTTTCCTCTTGGAGTTGGTTTGCTAGGAGGAGATCTCAAAAAAATGGCCTTAAAGGATCACAGAATGCTTGAGAATGGTCTCCAAATGACTCTTCAATTTACAGCAAAAGTAGCAAGTGTGTACTTTCTGCTCCTCACCATAAAGACCTATGAAAATGTTGATACACATGAAAGAAATGGCAAAAAAACAAATGAGCAAATACTATTTCAAATCATTGCATAGGAACCATGACATGAAAGCCATAGTTTTACATTTTTTCCTGGAGTAATATTTTTTCCAAATCAGCTGGCATGAGAAAATCGTAAGAATCAATGAATTGTGTGTAACAGAAGAACATAAATCAATCTGGAGGATATCAGAAAATGTAAGTCTACTTTCTATTTTAAGAAGGTTTACACAATCTTATAAATGTTGTTATCTTACTTTTTTATATGAATCACCGAGAGAAAATTGTTTTCTTTCTTTTTTCTTTTTTTATATATTTTGAGACAGGGTCTCACTAAATTACGCAGACTGCCTCTGGTCTCAAACTTGCAATCCTCCTGCCTCCGCCTCCCAAGTTGCTGAGATTACAGGTGTGCGCCACCACACCCAGCTGAAAAAATTGTTTTCTAATATTCTCTGACTCCAGAAGGGAAAGCTCGTATTCTAAAAACATGACCTACAAAGCTGTATTTGAAGGGCCAACGCCTTAAAGCTTGTTTTTGTTGTTACGTGCCATCGAGTCATGTCCAACTCATAGCGACCCTCATAGGATTTTCAATGGCAGATTGTTCGGGATTGCCTTGGGAGTGGATTGCCAGGTCCTTCTCCAATTTTTGCGGTGCTGGGAATTGAACTCGGGACCTCAGAGACTGCAGAGCGGCGCTCTACCAACTGAGCTAAATCCCAGTTGCCTTAAAGCTTACAAATATAATAAACTAATCCTTTGCCCCTTGACAGTAATTTTTTTTTGTTCCATTTATTTTCTTGCCTATAGGACACAGATTAACAAATGGGTGATAAATGAATAAAATGCCTTAACTGAAGAAAAATATTCGAGAATAAAAATAAAAGATGGGAAGTCATTTACTTTGTTTTATAAAATCTGTGTATAGACAGTCATGCTTTCCTTAATTCAGCTTCATTCATTCAACAAATACTTACTGAGTAGCTACAATGTTTCAGGTGCAATTATACATGCTGAAGTTATAGCAATTACCAAAACACAAAATCCATGCCATCATGAAGCTTACAATGGTGAAAAACCTTTCTTGAAAATGGTGTTATCTACACTGAAGATACTGGAAACAAATTACTGCCAGAAGAGTCCAAAGCTGACACAACTTTCAGACAAAGTAACAATATTCAGAGGGAAGAGACTTTTTTTTCCTTCTCTCTGTCCAGAGTGGTTGAACCTAAGGCCTCATCTATGCCAGGCAAGTTGTCTTCCACTGAGCTACACCTCAAGCCTCTTTTTATTTGCGACAGAGTCCCACTAAACTGCACAGGCTGCCTCTGGCCTCAAAATCATAATCGTTCTGCCTTAGCCTCCTGAGTCACTGGGATTACAAGTGTGTGCCATGGCACCTGACTGGAGAGAACAGAGTCTTGAATAAGTCTAGAGATCAAATGTACAGCATGAGAACTATAATTACCAATATTGTACTAGATACTGAAAATTTGCTAACAGTAAATTTTAGTTGTTCTCACCACAGGGAGGAAAAGTGATTGGTAAGAGGTTAATTTGCTTGACTATAGAATTATTTCATGATATGTATCACGTTGTGCCAGGTGTGGTAGCACCTATTTGTAATCCCAGCGCTTGGGAGGCTGAGGCAGGAGGATTGCAAGATTGAGGCCAGACTAGACTACATAATGAGACACTGTCTCTAAACAATAACAAAAAAATGCTGTACATCTTAAATATGAGGTGAGATACAAAAATATAGTGAATGTTTAAAATTTTTTAAAAATCATTACAGCAAGACACACTGCTATTAATCCCTCTTAAAGCCTCCCCCTTACTTTGAACACACTTATCCCACTGTTCTTGTCACTATGTGAAGCAGTTCTGGAAGTTCTCTTTCAATATCTTTAGTTACTATGTCATGGCTACTTTGATGTCCTGAACTGATTCATAACATTTACCTTTCATGGTCATTTTGACTTTGGGGAAGAGCCAGAAGTCACACAGTGCCAGATCTAGTGAATAAGGTAGATGAGAACACACTATAATGTTTATTTGACAGAAATTGCCATACTGGAAGCGTTGTTGGTTACCTATTATTTAGGGACACTTTGAAACACATCATCCTTTCAACTGTCACTCATAGCTGGCTGACTGCACCACTGAACAAGGTGAAACATGTCATGCACTATTATTGAGGTTCAACATGCCACTTCCGCTTCCCATATTAAGGTGGTACATGCCTGTAAATCCAGCTCAGGATGTGAGGCAGAAGGATCTTGAGTTTGAAGCCAGAAGCAGCCTGTGTAACTTAGTAAGACCCTGACTCAAAATAAAAAATAAAAATGGAATAGGGGTATAGCCAGTGGTAGTGCACTTGCAAAGTAGGTATAAGCCCCTGGGTTCAACCTCCAACTACAACAAAAAATAAACAAACAACAAACAACTAAAATACAAAGGAAATATATTAAAACATCCATGATACGTTTTATGGAGGTGATAATTACAACTTTATTTTCCCTTAATAGTTCATTTCTTTGTCATAATTGAATAAAACTAAACCTAAGCTATAAAGTCAGTACTGCACATCCTCAGATTCAACTAACTACAGATGGAAAAGATTCAGAAAAGAAAAAGTTCCAAAAAGCAAAACCTGAATTTGCTGTATGCTGACTACTACGCTAAGTCTGGACAAATGAGATGATGTATAAGTACATCCACTATAGCCTTCTACCATTTCAAATAGCCTCAATCTCTCCAGCACTTGCTGTTTGAGCATTATTCACTTCCTATCTCGTTCATGTACTGTGTAGTTAGGCCTATGATGGTTGGTTCTGTACTGAACATGTACAGACATTTTTTCTCGTCATTATTCCCTAAACAATATAGTATAACTAACATTTATATTGTATTAGGTATTATAAGTAATCTAGATGACTTAATGTATACAGGAGGCTGTGTATGTATTTTATGAAATACTAATCATTTTATATTAGAGATTTGAGTATTCAAGATTTCAGTATCCAAGGGGCATGAGGTTAATGAACATCACCCCAGAGGTGATGCTCAGTGTTAAACCTCTTACTGGGGCCAGCAAGTATCACTCACTGCTCAAAATTTATAGGCAGTAGTGAATGAGTATGGACTCTAATCATAATATACTTACTACCTGCCATTGTTTCTCCTTTAATATTTGACGATATTAGTTTTTAAAGTTAAATAAAGAATAAACACAAATATAAAAGCTCTGACTTTGCCCTGTATGACTCCAATGTGCAAGATAAAGTTTAATACCTATAAAAACTACTTCAAAAAAAAGTTCTCCTAGCATCTATTAAGCCATACTTTTGAAAATGATTCAGCTGTGTACATACACAAGCTTATGCCAAAATGCTAAATATCTGTGCTGGTTTTAGTGTATGACCCTTCATTGCTAAGCTATAGAATTAAAACTCTGTATTTAACTGAGTTTTACAGAGAAATGTTAGCCTGTCTAGTTAACTGTATTAAGCAGGACTCACTGTGGTGCCTCTGGATTCGACTGCACCAATTATTACTTGAATATGACATTCTAAAGAAGGTATTTATCATAACATATTGCTTCTTAATGGCATGACTTACAGAATGACATGCCCTTTTACTGTGTCATCTTTTAAAAATACCCCTCACCCCATGCAGGCACACACAAACTATGTTGACCAGTCCTAATTACAACTTTTACCCCTTCTCTTTGGAACAAGCCCTTGACCTGAGTAACTTAGAAATGAAAGTGAAGAGACCTATGTGTGGACAAGTAATTTCCACATATAATAATAGGTATGTTACAGACTTACTTTAAAGCATTTGACTTATGCTTCAAAGTAACTGTAATTTAATGTTGGTAGTATAGCAAATTGTTGTTTGGTGGCATCAAGTTGGGTCCAACTCACAGTGATCCTATGTACAACAGAACAAAACTCCCCAACAGTGTGCCATGCATGGCATTGTGTCAGTGCTTCTCTGCTATTCATAGAGTTTTCAATGGCAGATTATTTCAGGATTGTTTTGGTAGTGGGTTGCCAGGTCCTTCTTCCACTTTTGCAATGTTGGGGATCAAACCCAGGGCCTCAGAGTACACAGAGCAGCACTCTACAAGCTGAGCTAAACCAAACTGATACCTTTGAATTAAGGTGCTGGAGACGAATACTGAATATAATGGACTGCCAAAATGGCCAACAGATCTGTTCTAGAAGTGCAACCAGAGTGCTCTTTGGAAGCAAGGATGGCTAGACTTCATTTTACTATTTTGGACATGTTGTTAGAAGGGACCAATCCCTGGAGAAGGACGTCATGTTTGGGAGAGTTGCAGGTCAACAAGAAAAAGGAAGACCCTCAACTAGGTGGACTGACACAACGTCTGCAACAATGGGCTTAAACATAAAAAAAGATCATATGCCTGGCACAGCAGCAGTGAGTATTTCATTCTGTTATACAAAGGGTCTCTATGAGTCAGACCTGACTTGATGGCACTTAACGACGACAACAGTATAGCAAATTACAATGAATAATTTTAACTCTACATATTAAAGTCATTATGCTCACATGCCTTAAATGTGAATACTAGAATTTCAGCAAGTTCTTAAAATGTACAAATGCCTCCTTAATATACAAAACAAAAACTAAGCCCTGTCTTCTTCCCATATTGTACTGCATTGTATTCTTTCTACTAGCAACTGATAAAACATGAAATGTCTCTCTCTTTACATATATACCTAGGGTGGTTTTTAAAATATGTATATTATACATAGTTAAGGGATGGGGTTTAGCTCAGTTGGTAGAGTGCTACTGTGAGCTCTCTGAGGCTGAGTTCAATCCCAAGTACCGCAAAAATGGGAGAAGGACCTGGCAATCCACTCTCAAAGCAATCCCAAAACAATCAGCCATAGAAAACCGCATAAGGTTGGCCTGTAACCATAAGGTTACACACCTGCAATCCCAGTGACTCGGGAGGCAGAGGCAGGAGGATAGCAAGTTCGAGACCAGAGGCAATCTGTGTATTTAGTGAGACCCTGTCTCAAAAAGTAAAAAAATGGGCTGGGGGTGCAGCTCAGTGGTGCAGCACTTGCAAAAGCATGTAAGTGCAAGGCCCTGGGTTCAACCTCCAGTACTGCAAAATAAAAAAAAAAGAAGAAAAAGAAAAAGAAAACCCTATAAGGGTTGCTATGAGTTGGACCTGACTCCACTGCACCTAACAATACACATTGTTGTATCTATGTATTATTTTTAAAGCTAAATTAAGGTAGTCATGCTCACTCAAAAGATGGTGTTAAATAAATGCTGGCATCACCCTGTGACAGGCAGGATAGTCAAAGAAAATGACAGTTAGAAATGTTTGAGGAGCATAAGACCAAGTACAAAGGTAACAGAGGCTTGAGTATGCAACAGAACCTCCAACACACCTAATTACATTCACTTGTGAAAAGGCTGAGATGCATGGTACCATATGTGAAGTGCACAGGGAGATCTGGGAGTCCTCACACAGCAACAAGTCCTGCTTCTTCTACTATGGTAACCACTTTGAGTATTTCTTGTAATTGCAGAAGTCCAATATGACACGTATTCATCTTTTGTTATGGGTACATACTATTACAATTCTAATACAATTTTTTCCTTTCTTAAAATGTGTATAGGTGGGCACCACTGTGGCCAAGGAGGCAGAGGTGGTAGGATTACAACTCTGAGGCCAGAGGCAGTCTGAGTAATTTAATAAGACTTTGACCTAAAATAAAAAGCGACAAGTGGGCTGCGAGAGCAGTCCAGTGGTAGAGTACTTGCAAAATATGTGTGAGGCCCAGGGTTCAGCCCCCAATGAACACACACATGCAAAAACTGTGTGCAAATTTTTGGCTTCCTCTGTATATATGTACAACAAAGGCACTAAATATGCTATGGTTTTGTTGTTGTTTTGTGCTTTTTATTTAGTTCTAATCTATTTCTCCCCTCTGTTTCCTGGATGCTATGAGGTGAGCTGCTGTTTTTCTTGCCCTCTCTGCAGTACCTTCTGCCTCACTAAGGGCCTAGAAGCAATGGGCTCAGGTAACTATGAATGGAAACCTCAGAAACTGTGAGCCAAAATAAATCTTTCCTTCTTTAAATTGGCTTTTCTCAGTTCATAGCAATAGAAAATGACTAGTACCACCCTGGAGAAAAATCAAGATGGCGGACAGATAACACGAGCCTTCTCTCCCAGAGTAAAAGGAAGCCTCGATGAGGGGTTTAGAACTCACATTGAATAGATAGAAACAGTGACAGTTTAGATTGGAAGACAGAGGATGAAACTGGATGGACACTGAAATCAAGCATTTGGCTTCGGAGGAACTACACAGAGGTCAGTGGCAGGACCGCCATTCCGCCATTTTGCTTTCACGCAGACGGCAGGATAGAATCCCGGAGACTCGGAGGGGACTTCGCCCAGGAGCCGGACCCAACACGGCATGCAACCTTGACATCACACTGTCACCCTGCCCACGGGACACAAATTGCAAGTTTTCGGGTGAGTCAGCACCGAATCGCTCCCTCCCTCCTGCTGTGGCGGTGGGAAACCAGTGCCAGCGGTACACATCCAGAGCTGAAACGTGGCTCCCTCCCTCCTGTTGGGGCGGTACAGTCATGCAGACGCAATCTCCACAGACACACGGGCACACATATGCCTGGACCCCAGACACACCAGAGGAGATCCTAAGTCATCCCACTGCACTGTGGAGAAAGGTGAGGTCTGCGGAGGAGGCTGAGCGCCACGCGTACAGAGTGCTCCTTTCTGGCAGAGTCTTGTGGGACAATTAGACACAATAAGAACAGTTTCGAGGGCAATCGCCGTGCATAGCAGACCTACTACAGACTCTCTGCGGGGGGGGTGTTGAGTATCATCCCACCCACAAGAGGATCTGGTTCTCCCAAGTGGTCTCCCAAGTGGGCGGAAAGCCACGCTGCGCCCCCAGCCCATATTTTTACTTTTTGACACCGGGTCTCGCTGGGTTGCGCAGGCTGCCTGTGATCTTGAGCTTGTGATCCTCCTGCCTTTGCCCCCAAGCTGCTGGGAATGCAGGTGTATACCACCGCACCTGACTATAAGCGATTTTATACGTGGGTGGGAGCATGTATGCAGGAGTTTGTTTTTTTTTTGGTTTTTTTTGTTTTAATTTTTATTTTCTTCCAAGTTTCTTGTTTTACTCTCTTCCCTCTTTCTATGCTCCTTCTCTTTTTCTTATGCTACATATGCGTCCTTGTATCAATTATTTTACCATCAGAGCCCCCACACATCTGTCAGTTTGCCGTGGGGGCTTGCGTGTTGCGATGAGGCTGAGAGCTCTGCCACTGTAACCTCAGACATCAGCAGGGTTACCCATGGTGGACAGGTTTTCAGCTGAGCTTCCAGACTAAGACAGACTAGGGAGTAGGACCTGGCGAGCCACTCCCGAAACAACTAGCCATTGAAAACCCTATGGATAGCAAAGAAACACTGTCAGACATAGTGCCGGAAAATGAGGCCCCCAGGTTGGAAGGCACTCAAAAGACTACTGGGGAAGAGTTGCCTCCTCCAAGTAGAGTCCACCGTGATGAAGGAAATGGAGTAAAACCCCAGGGTGCTCAACTTGATGATGTGGCACGACTCAAAATGAGGAGAAACAACTGTAAACATCCATTAATAATTGGAACATGGAATGTACGTAGTATGAATCTAGGAAAATTAGAAATTGTTAAAAGAGAAATGGATCGCATAAACATTGACATTCTAGGCATCAGTGAGCTAAAATGGACCGGCATAGGCCATTTTGAGTCAGACAATCATATGGTCTACTATGCTGGAATTGATAAACTAAAGAGAAATGGGGTTGCATTCATCATCAAAAAAGACATTTCAAGATCTGTCATGAAATACAATGTTGTCAGTGATAGAATAATATCCATAAGCCTACAAGGAAGGCCAGTTAATATGACAATTATTCAAATTTATGCACCCACCACTAAGGCCACAAATGAAGAAAGGGAAGACTTCTATCAGCTTCTGCAATCTGAAATAGATCAAACATGCAATCAAGACATACTGATAATCACTGGTTACTGGAACGCAAAGGTTGGAAACAAAGAAGGCCCAGTAGTAGGAAAATATGGTCTTGGTGACAGAAAGGAAGCTGGAGATCGCATGATAGAATTTTGTCAGACCAATGACCTTTTCATTGCAAATACATTTTTTCAACATCATAAACAGAGACTATACACATGGACTTCACCAGACAGAACATACAGGAATCAAATTGATTACATATGTGCAAAGAGATGATGGAAAAGCTCTGTATAAAATGTCAAAACAAGACCAGGTGCTGACTGTGGATCAGACCATCAACTTCTCATATGCAAGTTCAAACTGAAGCTGAAGAGAATTAGAACAAGTATACGAGAGCCACGGTATGACCTTGAGTATATCCCACCTGAGTTCAGAGACCACCTCAAAAATAGGTTTAATTCATTAGACACAAATGACAGGAGACCAGAAGAGTTGTGGCATGACATAAAAGATATCATTCAAGAAGGAAGCAAAAAGTGCTTTAAAAAACAAGAAAAAAAGAAAAGACCAAATTACATGTCAAAAGAGACACTGGACCTTGCTCTTGAATGTCGAGCAGCTAAAGCAAAAGGAAGAAATGTTGAAGTTAAGGAACTAAACAGAAGATTTCAGAAGGCAGCTCGAGAAGACAAAAACAAACATTATAATGACATGTGCAAGGAACTGGAGGCAGAAAACCAAAAGGGAAGAACACGCTCCGTGTTTCTCAAGCTTAAGGAAGTGAAGAAAAAATTCAAGCCTCGAGTGGCAGTAGTAAAAGATTCTACAGGGAAAATATTAAATGATGCAGGAAACATCAAAAGAAGATGGGAAGAATACACAGAGTCACTATACAAGAAAAAATTGGTAGATGACCAACCATTCCAAGAGGTTGCATATGAAGAGGAACCAATGGTGTTGAAGGACGAAGTGGAAGCTGCCTTGAAAGAACTGGCGAAACACAAGGCTCCAGGAATTGATGGGATACCAATAGAGATGTTTCAACAAACAGATGCAGCACTGGCGGTGTTAACATGTTTATGCCAACAGATTTGGAAAACAGCTACTTGGCCAACTGACTGGAAGAGATCCATATTTGTGCCTATTCCCAAAAAAGGGGATCCAACTGAATGTGCAAACTATCGGACAATATCATTAATATCACACACCAGCAAAATTCTACTAAAGATCATTCAGAAGCGACTGCAGCAGTATATAGACAGG
>VMDO01005580.1:0-110158 GCA_007922755.1 Pedetes capensis
CCCGTGCTTGCTCTTTCTGGTTTAACTAGGTAGGAAGCAAGAAAAGCCAATCTCATCCAAACTTGTAATGTGAGATACCCTACAGAGAAGCTCATGTGGCAAGGACAGTAGATTCTAGCCAACAACCAGAGAATTGAGGCTCGCATTCCAGCAGTTCATAAAGGGAATCCTGCCAACAATCATGGGAATGACGTTGGAAACAGATCTTTCCCCCAGCTCAGCCATGAGATGACTGCAATGCCAGCCAATACCTAGACTGTAACCTATGAAAGACCCAAAGCAGAGGAACCACATAAGTCACATCCAGATTCTTGAACTACAGAAACTGAGATAGTAGGCACTATTGTTAAGTGACCAAGTTTGGGGGGTAATTTATGTGGCAATAGAAAACTAATACAGGGTTATCCTAATTTTCCTTTTCATCTTTTATCCATCTTGGTAAATTGAATTTTAAGGAATTTGTTTAAATTAAAACCTTATAGTCTAAATTATTAATTTCCTTCAAAGGTAAACACAGTATCAACTTATTTGCTCACTGCAAATAAAAACTACATTCACACAAAAACGTGTACACAAATGTTCATAGCAGCTTTATTGGTAATAGCCAAAAATATGGAACAACTCAAATGCCTTTTAATGGTTGAATAGTTAAGCAAATCATGGTACATCCACACCATGGTATAGTACTCAGCAATATAAAGGAACAAACTAGTAACACATATAACAATGTGGGTGAATCTCAAGGGAGTTGTGATGAATGGGGGGAAAAAAGGCCAATCTCCAAAGGTTACATATGGTATAATTTCATTTATATAACATTCTCAACGTGACAAAATTACAAAGATGGAGAATAGATTCCAGGGTTTAAGGGAGTATCCAGGTAAGGGAAGAAAATGAATGTGAATATAAAGGATGGATCACTGGGGAGGGAACAGTTCTGTTAAGCTGTGGTGGTCCCACAAACCTACATGTGGGAAAATTGCATAGAGTTGCACACACCCACACATACACCACATACCCACACCCTAAACACATCAGCGCATGTGTGTGTGTACACAAGAGAGTGCATATTTAACAGGTGAGATCTGAATAAGGTCTGTGGATTGTACAGATGTCAGGTTCCTGGTTTTGATATTATACTATAGCTATGTAAGATGCTACCCGTGAATGAACTGTGTGAAGGGGATATGGTCCTCTCTGTACATTTTGCAACTTCTTGGGGATCTATAATTATTTCAAAGTATGAAGTTAAAAATACTTCAGTTGATCTCCAGTCTCTTGCACTTGAATATCTATTTTAAATTGCACTTCCCTTACTGTCCATTTACTTCTCACTGAGGTTGACTTCTGAGAAAAGACCTGAAGTGAGAGATCTAGTCATGATGCTACTCCCATGAGTATCTGAGATACTGTTAAGCATATGGTAATTATCTCAATAGGTATTGGCTACAAAGTAAACAATTTTTGGAATTTCATTTCCTTCATTGTTTCCTCTCCTCTGCCTGGATTACCTATTCATGGCTCTTCCTCTTCCTTCCTGATTTCGATAGTCACTGCAGGGTTAATACAAGATTATGTGTGATAATTATGTCTGTTCTCAGTTAATGCAGTCTGTGATTTTAAGCCAGTTTTAATCCCCTATTATATGTACATGTTTAATGCACTGTCTACATAAGAAATCCTGTCAGTTGCTCCCTCCTACTCTTCAAACTATTTTTTCTCTCCATCCCTGCTTGGTCATGCTGTCGACACTTCCTACCTACATTGTTGTCCTAGCCTCCCTGCTGGATCTCTCTCCAGTTTCACCTTTCATGCTACTGCTAAAGTGATATATCTATAATCCCAAACTTATCCAATTACCTAACTTCCAACACTCCCTCAGTCTCTTTAGTATGGTATTCAATGTCTTTTAAAGAGGTCCCTATCTGCCTCTTGTACCTGTGTAACCACAGGCAAATTCTCTAAGGTCTCTGCTTCAGTTTTCTTGTCTGTAAAGTACAACAATAATGGCCCTACACTATAATATACCTATAGCACTTAGAACTGTCTGGAACATATCAAAGTGCTCTAAGAGTTAGCTATTATTCAGTGACTCACCACTCCTTGAACACTCCTTCCACTGTAACACCTTAGTGAAAATAGGATTCATCACCACTACCCCTCTGGAAGGCAGAAACAGGGCAGAGCTGAATCAGAATTCTGACTCTACTACTTTCTGGTTAAGAGATTTTGGTAAGTTATGTAACATCTCAAATATAAAATAATGGTGAAGGATAGTTGTTAAGACTGAATGGGTTGTTGGGAAGGTAGAGCAGGTGTTCAGGGGGCTTCCTCCCTTTCTCTCTGTTTGATAAAAAGTTAGTCAGTCTACAAAGCCTAGTCAGAGATCCTCTCACAGAGAAGTACCTCTTCTGGATCACCACAACTACCACCAGCCCCATAATTTCCTCTCTGGAGTTTTCATATAGCTCTGAGTTCACTAAGTCATTTGAATTTTTCCTCCCCATTTTTCTACACTATAAGGTTTCATTTACCATTAGCCTTTATCACTAACATGCAGCATCTTAAAATGTATCAGCTGAGTATATGAATAAAATTACACTGGGGGCCAGTAAAAATGGTGTCTAGACTCACTGAGGTCATTCTCTGTTCATATTCTGAGGTCCATAGAATGGTCTTCATACTTCCATGACACATTGCTTTGTATTATTTATGCATCTGTCCTATTTTCTCCACCAGACTGTAAATTCAGTATCTACATTCTCATCTTCCACTTGGAGAGTGCTCTATATTGAAGGAAGTGATGGACAGAATTAAGGAATATTTCAACCTCATTGGGTCTATTCACTTAGTTCAGATCATTCCCAATGATACATGGATGAGGCAAGTATTCACTTAAAGAGTGCCCTGGTTGCTTTGTTAAGCCAAAAAATACACCAAGAAAATCAGGACAACTAAAATATACCACAAACTTAATATTGACACTAAACAAACAACTTTTAAGGTGGACAAATAATTTTATTTTGTGCATGCAAATACATGTCAAGTACTGCAAACTTTTTCCATCAATTTTCTCTCAAACACTGAAAATCATGATGCTCTGTTTTGTGAACAGCCAAAGCTAATATCTCTTTACTTTAGTGCTACAGCAAAAACACACAGAATTCACTCTTCGCTATTCACTATCATCACAACCCTCATTGTTCCATCTCTGCCCTCCCCCCATATACAGGCCTTATAAGTCCTAGCCTTCCCCCATTTAATCCTATTCCTATAGCACAAAGGGAAACATTACAATTTGGAAATTCAAATTGAAATAAATGGAATAGAATTTATTCCCATATATATTCCCCATTTCATTGTACAGAATTATTTTAAATTATAGTTTTAAATAGAAGCTGAGTATATGCCTTAAAAATGAGCATTAAATCCATCTTAGAGATGGTGCCTGCTTTTTACATGATGGGTGTACACCATCTTTAATTTCATTTACATTTCAATCGAACAATAGATTTGCAAAGAAAATGTCTAATACAGACGTAAAAATATTCACACTAGAGCTTCACAATCGGTTGTACAATTGACAAACAGGCCTCTTTTCCCGAACTTTCCAGCTAAGCAAATTTATAAAGTGTAATCAATGCAACAAGAAAAACATTTCTCTTTCACTTCCAGGGAAAAGAATATGCAATAAACAGTATAAATGCAGACAGCAGTTGCTGCAAGCTAACCACGATACTCCCAAGTGGCTGTACAGTGGATATGTGCAGTACAAATAAAAGCCACATGTGTTGTATCACAACTACAGTATAATTGTTTGCCCAGCTAAGAGAATGCATGCACTTCCATGCCTTGGGTTATAAAGTGAGGCCTAATTCTTGACAGGTTGATGGAATATGTGCAAATGACCTTGGCTTTTGGCAGTACTAAGTGCAGCCAGTGTCTGTTTTCCACTGGTTTGGGGATATTTTAAATTTTATTATGTAAAAAAGGAAAAACAAAAACAAAAACAAAAAAAGAACTGCCAGTTTTGGGGGAGTAACTGCTCTTGGAGTAAAAATAAGTCTCCACTCAAATGTGGGGTGTTCTGATCTGTGGTTTTAACTCCTTGTATTCCCTTGCCAGCAAAGGGATACAAAGAAACCACCAGCATAAAGGAGTTACTAGCAAACTTACTCAATTTATCCAGAAAACGGGATACTCCTTGAGCATGTTTATTTGTGTTCTGCTTGCAGAAGGGGTCCTTACATAGAAGGAGTTACAGTAAGTGATCCCATCAACACTCTTCATTCACTAAAACACAAGAAAAGTTCTTCCAGGAAGCTAATACCTAGTTACAATGCAACTTTTCCCTTTAAGGATTATTTACCAATACAGGAAACAGGCTGCTCAGAAAATGACTCAAGCTAGGAAATAAACACTCAGATTCAAAGTTGAAATCACATATTGAATCTGATTGTCACAAATTCCACCCCTGGTTAACAAGACAACATGGGCTTTAACATCTAAAATGCAAAAGCAAGGTAGATGGTTTTTAAAACAATGTTTTCAAATTTGTCAAATGTTTAAATGATCCCATTTAAAGTAGTTCCTAAAAACCACTGTGCACTCTGTAATTTTCTCAAAGCAGTATATAAAATCAGGATGTGCTTTATATACTTAGCATCAATTTGAAATCTAGGTCAAAGCGACTAGATCCATACAAATGGAAAATTTTAGTTCTAGTATGGGAGGTTTCATTTAGTATTTTCTTGGTGGAATAAATAGCTACAGGAAGGCAGAACCAGTACCACTGGCCTAATGAACTACTTTTTTTTTGAAAATTATAATGCTCAACTTTTCAAGCATGACACTGGTTCATTAGATGGTATTGAAACTAAGTCATAGCAGCAAAGGAAAGAGAATCTAATTTGTTCAGGTACCAACAAGAAGAAATAGACATATACCTTTCTTAGAATTCACAAAATGAAATGAGACCACAAAACATAACTATTGATGCTACATCCATGGCAAGTGAATGAAGCACATGAACTAAGGAATGGGACTTAAAAATAAGGAAGGAAGGAAGGAAGGAAGGAAGGAAGGAAGGAAGGAGAGAAAGAGGGAAGGAATGACGGAAGGAGTGTGCCCATCATTTTCCTACTTTCCAGACCTCAGACTGTTTTTTCCTGACTAGACTATAGGCAATTTGTGCACTTTAGTTACCAATAACATTACAAATTTCTGCTTCAGTTGCTCGGTAACCTTTTGATTCCAACCATGGGTACACTACAATGTGTTGGTAAAGAATCAGAATGACAATTGCCCCCATTTTAAAAAGTCACATTCTAGGTCTAATTTGTACTACTTTCCTCTACGACATCAGTAGATTCCATTTTAAAGAAAAATAAAATGAACTGCTGTTTGTTCAAAAGTAGCAGAGAACCAATGGCTTTACTTCACATTAAACCCACCAAGACAGACAGAAGGTGGTCACCACATAGAAAAAGATGTACTATAGCCTAATCTTAACACAAAAACAATTCCTATGTTGTTAGTGAGAAAGAGATAAGAATTTAAGAATAGGGAGTTATTGTTTTATGGGATCACCTGCTGTAAGACAGCATTGTTTTAATATAAATGTTTTGAGAAATACCAATAAGGTTGGCAGGTTTACACATATACTGATGCAAAAGTAATTTACTGGACAAGTAGGCAAACACCTAAGCAGTTTATCCCAACCCCCTCCAGCAGAGCACAACCAAGTTTCAAAATTTCAATTTTAAAATTAAAAAGATAAGGTTAAATACACAAGATCAATTTATGTAGTATATATTCACCCTCAGAACGTGCTGAAGATGTTTTGTGTAGTTCTGTTGCACAGAGGGTTCTTTCCCTGAGGGCACATAAGGAGCTCTCGAACTGTTAATAGGTCTCTATTTTGTAACAAAATAGCAATTTTAAAATCTTAAAAAAAAATACATTACCTTCAACATGGAAGATCTCACTATTAAATACCCACAAAACAGACAGACTGGTTTGCATATCCTTTTTGGAACTACAAACAGCAAATAAAGTACACTGGAAGCATTTCAAATGTAATGAGTACATATTTATAGAAAGGTTCTGGTATAAATTATATAACAATCATGTTCCTGTAATATCCTAGGCTAATTTCATGTCAGAAATAAGTTAATGTAACATGGTTTAAAACTCTTGTTCCTATTCATTTCAGGTCACAGAGTGAAATAAATAAAACATCTTTGTAGGGATGGGGAGCACTGGCCATGGCAAAAAAGTACAGTACTAACCAAAGGAAACTAAGTCAAGGCTACTATGCTGTTATGCTACAAACAAACATCTTCATACATCTGAGTATTAAATAAATGTGTAAGATCTTCCATACTGACACCAGAATATCAAAACTACCCTTTGTTTCTCAGGCATATTTACAACTTATCAGTCACCTTATGAGCATGTTCATTAAGACAGGTATCAAACACCAGTTATTTTCTCATTCTGATCAAGAAATTTCAGGGAAATGTTAACCCTCCCACCCCTGGAAATGTGCACAAAACTTTTATCAAAATCTTATCTGATACAATGCTGTGGTTTTGTAAAATAACTAAATAGCTCAGACGACCAATAACATGATCCTGTTTAAGCATCTTGCTAGCAGGAAAAGCCCTTACATACAGTACACCTGGTGAAAGATCAGCTTGGCTTAAAATATTCCAGTACAATTTTCAGAGTAAACAACTTCACAGAAGTTAATTTAAAAATAATAATAAGTCAAACTAATCTTAAAGAAATGGAAGAAAAACAAAAAGACAAACTATAGGTAAGATCACCAGGAAGGAATGCCCAGCTTTTGTTTTCAAATATTGACTGAAATGTAGGTTTCAATAAAATACCTCCCACAAATCTGGGGCATGGCTGGTTGAACATACTGCATACTTTCAGATGCCAAGTGAAAACAATTTCAGTCACATTATGGCAGGGCAGATATTATTCATGTTTTAAAATATGAGTAAATGTTAGCCAATGTTCTACTATTAATTACATGGTTCATAGTCTTATCAACCTAACAGTCAGAAAACAAGGAAAACTAAACCCCAACATGAAGTAACAATAAACAATATTTAACTAAGATAATGCAATGAACATCCAAATTAATTAGTTTAAATTAAAAACCTAGCAATACCATCTTGTTAGTCAGTGCAAACGCTACATACAGGGTTTTCTCAAGAAAGCTGAAAGCACCTGATTCTTTTGCCAAGTCATCAGATTCAATAATGTACAGGCTTAAATCTGCATTTTAAAAAACTGCCATTAGTGCATAATTTATCAAAATTGTAAAAACGATTCTGCATAACTTAGGAGAATTTAATATCTAGTACATCAGCTGAAAGACTTAGGCACTTGGTTATATTTTTAATTAATTACTTCAACAAGTAGCCTGTGTATAAATACTAACAAAGCAGAAACTATTCTTGAAAAATGGAAAATTAAAAAAAAAAAAACAAAAAAAACCTAAATGCTACAGATAAAAGCACTGCACCACACTCCTACATATAATGCAGTAAAGAAAGCTAGTATATAACCCTGTAAAATTCTATGGTAAGAATATCTAACTCCACTCTTTGAAATAAAAAAAGGAAAGAAATCCATGCAAAGTCCCATGAAAAAGATAAATAAAGCAGCTGGAATGAGATGGAAATTTCTCTCAGTGAAACATAAAATAGAAATAAATAAGTTAATTAAGTCTACTTTCACTAGATGTATCATTGTAGGATCCTGCTAGTTTAATAACTGAGTTGTTAATTTTCTATAGAAGCCATTTAAAATAGGAAATGGCTCAGTTACTGCACCGGATTGCTACAAACTCATAAAAAGCTGCTTGAAGCTTAAGTTAAATGTTGTCCAAATTCCAATCATTTCTGGAAAGTGAACGTGTTACCCTAGTAAAGTAAATTTTCTTTTTTTTTTTTCATAATGCTAATGCAAGAGGGCTAGAAGTATCAAAGAGTCCACAGGAAATGGATGCCCCCAGTAATATCTTTTTTTTAAAAAAAATATACATTATATAATATATATTATATATATAAAAAGCTAGTGTAAATGCTTCCATGGTGTGGTCACAAATTTGAAAGACGAACCTCCTTTCAGCTGTTAACCATCTTCCCATTTGCAACAGGTTTTAGAAAGTCGTTTTTATCTTCAGACATAACATGAGTTTTCAGGATGAGGTTGCCAACATTGACAGATGGGGTGATGGGGAGGCAACTTGCATTGCTAATAGACACTGGAAGTGGCTGGCTAAAGCAAGAAGTTACCGGCAGAATTGTTTTTTGCTCCTCCCTGAGAGAAAATAAATGACATTGAAAACAAATTAGCTTTAAGTGAAAATTTTTATGAGTAACCACGCATGCTTAATGAAAGCTGTATCAAACTTTAAGATTCCCCCAGCAAATGCATAGCTTCTTTATCAAGAAAATACATCAGAAGTCACTAAAAACAGCCTATTTTCCAAAAATAACAACAAAAAATTATAATACTGAGACAGGTGTGGTGACACATGCCTATAATTCTAGCATTCGGGAGGCTGAGGTAGGAGGATCAATGTGAGCTTTGGGTCAGCCTGGGCTACATGGGGAGTTCCAGGCCAGCTTGGGCTACCTATACAGTGAGATTCTGTCTCAAAAAGCCAAAAAATAATAAATAAATAAATAAAAACAAAAAAATATTGGCTAGTTTTGTTGTTGTTGTTGTTGTTAGGTGCTGTTGAATTGAGTCCAACTCATAGCAACCCTCATAGGGTTTTCAATGGCTGACTGTTTCGGGATTGCCTTGGGAGTGGGTTGCCACGTCCTTCTCCCATTTTGCAGTGCTGGGAATCGAACTCGGTTTAAGACCACATAAATATCAAGTTCAAGATTAAGTCCATCTTTGTGGCAGTAATTATATAAGATGGCAATATTATAGCCAAGAAAATCCTAACATGATTTTTAAAACAAGAAACCATTTAGGTTTTAATTCTCCATTCTGTGGTCTATCTGGCCAAAAGAAGAATTATAACCTGATGCTAGAGCACAAGCTAATTTTTATTCCAACAAAAAGCAAGTTTTAAGTTACTAAAATGGATTACAATGTTAGTTCAAATTTAACTCTTCTTCCCTAAAAATCCAGGCTGGCCAAATCATTATACAAGGCTTTCCCTTTACGGCATAAAGCCAAAAATGAATCTAATACAGCATCTACTTCTATTACTCATGCCCTATGCCCACTGGTTATGAATGGTCTGTCTAACACTCACAGAATCACATGGTCTTCACCTAAACTTTGTCTCTTCTGCTTCAGTGGCTCCTTCTGATGTTGCTGGACTGGATGCCCATTTTCCACTGCAGTTCCATTCAGCAACTGATCATTTTGAGAACTGATACCAAGCTGAATGTCTAAGATCTCCTAAGAAAATAAATTATTAATCCTTCAGTATAAAAGTCTTTTATACTTTTCAATATCCAGAGGAACAAAGCTTCCTAATTATCTAATTGTGACACTTACTTCAATTTGTTCACTTTGCCCATCAGGTTCATCAGTATCAAGTGCTGAAAGCTCTAACTCAATATCCCTATCAGGCTTAGTATCTGTTGTATCTTCTGTATAATCACTCTGTAAATAAGAAATGTATTAATTTTATATTTGTGGAATTTGTGGCCCCCTTTTAAATTAAAATGGGAATCCTAATGATTTAACTTAAGAATTAATTAAGAAATCTGGGACTACAATTTTAATTCTACTCTAAGTTTTAAAAGTATTCAATCATTTACTAGAAAAAGGCAGACTAAAATGCATTAAGTAATGGTAAAAATCAATGTGCAGTTAACAGAAAGCATATACATTAAGTGTAAAGCTGAGAGGTTCGGGTTTTTACCTCTCCATTTCTCAGTTCAATTTCCTTGCTTAGAAGATTTAAGGTAAGGTGATGGCCTTCATCCAGGGAATTCCACTTCTGTTGCATGGCCAGAGCATTAGCCTCCCTCTGAAGAAGTAAAGAATTACTCTTGGCCTATAGGAGAAGGAAAACAAGTAAACTTTGCTTCCAACCTCAGCTTTCAATGACTATTTTTTTTTAAAAAATCAAAGCACAGTGAAACAGAGCCTACCTGCTGAAGCTCAATGCTCAAAAGGTCTCCAGTACTGGAATGCTTTCTATGACCAGATAAATCGGTAACAATGAATCTGTCCCTTTAAAAAGAAATATGTTTATTGTACTAAAAGTGAAATAAATTAAGCAACTAAAGCCATAATGACTATGTTTTATATAATAGATCAACCCTCAAAGATTTAGTCATCATTCCAAATGTAAAATTTTTTCAAACATTTGTTACATATTTCAAATTAGCAAAACACACTTCATGAAAATCTGGGAGTAGGTTTTGTATTCTGAGGATGCATATAAGTGTGAGTACAGAATCCCAAAGAATTAAGAGTAATGAGCCAGGTGTGGTGGCATATGCCCATATCGCTAGCACCTTGGAGGTTGAGATAGGAGGATTCCAAGTTCAAGGTTAGCCTGGGCAACACAGTGACAGTGATTTCCAGGCCAGTGTGGTCTCAAACAAACAAACAAACAAAAAAACCCAAAAAGAGTAACGTTACCGGTCCATATAGTGCGTTGATGATGTGGCCTCATTACCATAAGAACTCCACCTTGAATCAACAGCATTGACATAAGGGACATAATCTATGGAAATGGAAAAAGAAACAATTATTAGAAAACTGAAAACTCAGAATATAGATGTGAATGTATACTTTTCTAAAGAGATATTCACTTTATGCCACTAGTCATGTGATCATGGGTAAGCTATTTAATTTTGAGTTTACTACAGTTATTAAAGGGCTGGGATTTAGCTCAGTGGGTAGAACGCTGCGCTGCAGTCTCTGAGGCCCCGAGTTCAATTCCCAGCACCGCAAAAATGCGAGAAGGGCCTGGCAATCCACTCCCAAGGCAATCCCGAAGCACTTAGCCATTGAAAACCCTATGAGGGTCGCTATGAGTTGGATACCGACTCGACGGCACCTAACAACAACAACAACAGTTATTAAATGGAGGGAAATGTTCTCTGTCTCATAAATTTGGGAATAAAAAGCACAAAGCCTAGAATATATCAGGCTACGTATTAATTACATGTATTACCTGATACACTGATGGGCTTAGTTGCACTTCCTTGGGAAGCAGTGGCCTGGACAGGATCCGTAGTATGGTAACCTGTACGGGAAGATCGGGAAATTGCACCCCATTTTGAGATGATAGGTCCATCACTAAAGGGAATTATTGGGTCTTCTTCTTTTGTCCTTCTCTGAGTTTCAAATAAATGCACTCTTCTCTTAACATCTCCACTGTCCAGGTCCTGCATAAACCGAAGCATATCAATAAAATGACTGCTGGCAATTACTTGAGCTAATAACACAATATATGTTATCAAAAGGCATGTAGTTAGGTTTTTCTGATCAATTTTACAGCAGTTTTAGATTTATATGATAATCTGACAACTTTATTAAACTACTAAACTATGGTGAAATACTGTAAATATTAAATGCAATTTACTTCAGACTTAACTAAATATAACCTTGTTAATTACAGATAAGTTATATTGCAACTGTATGAAGATGAAAGCATTCATCACAAAATTTGAGCCAACAGCATTATCTTTCCCATCTCCAACCCCCAAACCTTGGCAAAATCATACCATTAACACAGCATTTGAGTTAGCAATTACATCTTTGGGCTCTGAATCGATGGCATTTATACAGGAGCCTATGGTGCCACAAGACCAGGGAGAATAATGGGAAAGATGATCTTCTTCAAATTTTGTACCACTCACACTCTCAGAGAACTGATTAAAGAAAGAAAAGCCAATTAGTATGAAACTTAGGTTTACAAGCTTGTAACTTATATTAACTATTACAGAATTCAGAGGACTTCACGAGAGAATAAACTTCTTCAATAACTAATACAGAACAGTCATAAGCAATAAATACTCATAAAATAAAAAGTTCTTTTTACTTTGTCCTTTCAGTACTTGTAAGAAACTCCTGACTGATACTATCAAAATCACTCAACAAATATTTATAACATACTAACAGGGTATGTGATGCTCTTAAAAATGAAAAAAGCATAAAACAAATACACAGATACACACAAAGATCATAGTCCATGCTTTAGTCTGTAATTTTCTTGAGAAAATAACATGCATAAATAAAAGAACATAATAAACCATATTGTATTAAATAAAGAACAGAAGATTCAAAAGTGGCTCTGAAGATGGAAAAGGAACAGGATAAATTTTAAAGGGAGTGACAGGAATACTATAGTGCCAGAATATTAAAGTTCTAAGTATCATTAAATCTAGTTCACTGATTATACAGATAAGGAAACTCAGGACCAGAAAGGTTAAATATCTCATCTCAAGTCATATTGCTAGTTAACAACAGATCTGAATCTTGGGGACACACTCATTTCTTAAAACATACTCTATTGAGAAAGTGGCACCTCCATCACTCTGTTGACAAAATGTCTGTCTGCTTTGAGGAAGTCTTAAGTTTGGTGAGACAAATTTGAATCTAGTTTAAAAATCCAATGCTTTATTGAAATATTTATGTAAAATATATGTAGGATTACTTCAAAATAATCCAATGGGGAAAAAAGAGCACAGATGAAAAAAATTTGACTAAGTGTATAACTATGGAAGCTGGGTGATGGGTAATGATGGGTAGTGATAGGTACGTGGAATTTATTATACTATTCTCTATATTTGTACATATTTGAAGTTTTTCATAATGAAAATATGAAAGAAATTCATATCAGAAGCACTTGAGGTGAGGAATAAACCAGAGGGAATATTAAGAAAATTTAATAATTTAATAATTTTCTTTAAAAATAATAGTACTAAAAACACCAGCATAAATTGAAATCATCCTAGCACAGAGACTTATTTATAAGGTCAAGACCAATAACTATGATATGTTGTTGTTGTTGTTGTGAGGTGCCGTCAAGTTGGTATCTGACTCACAGTGACCCTCATAGGGTTTTCAATGGCTGACTGTTTCGGGATTGCCTTGGGAGTGGATTGCCAGGTCCTTCTCCCATTTTTGCGGTGCTGGGAATTGAACTCAGGTCCTCATAGACTGCAGCATAGCACTCTACCAACTGAGCTAAATCCCAGCCCCAACTATGATATGAATGGTATGAATAATACAGTAAGGCATTTCTGCACCTTTTATGTAGCAGGGGAAAAAATGTCTCAGATGGACTAGGATTCAAACCCCAGCCATTCACAGGATGAAAGATCCCAGGCAAATGACTTAACTTCTTGTGGATTCCAAACCTATAAAATATGGATAATACCTGTCCCCTAAGGTTTTTGTGAGAATTAAATAAAATAGCATTATGTAAATGCTTAGTACAGTGTCTGCATGAGCAGGTATTCCATAAATGGTAGATATAAATCTTATTTTTATTTTTTGTGGTACAGGGGGTCAAACTCACGGTTTTGTTCATGCTAAATACATGCCAACTGTGGCTGGGGGTGTAGGTCAGTGGGAGAGCACACGCTCAGTATGTGCAAGACTCTGTGTTCAGACCCCAGCATCAAAACCAAAAAAACCAAAAACAACATCAAAATATACCATAAAAATAATAACTACATTGCTGGAAAGACTGAATTCTTGGTAAGGAACTGTGTCTTGGTGGTCTTAAGAACCTTATAACACCTAGCCATAGTGTTGATACACTTGTTATTTACTGAACTAAACTCAACTGCATACCAAATCATTGCAAAATATCCAAAATAGCTAACCCTGATTTGAATGAATAATTTGAAGTCAGCTATTTGATCTATCCTTGCAATTACAAGTGATTAAAACCTTTCTTACATCTGTGCGAAAGTCTACACCTAAAAGAGGAGAAGGTGGTGTTGGTGACTGTGTTGCCACAGGAAGAGTTGAAGAGACAGGTGCTTTCTGAGTGTGATACTGTGCCCATTGATCTGGCTTTCTTCTTATCTGCTCCTCGCAACTGGTCTTCAAATGACCACAAGGTTCCTAAGGGATGATAAAAGAAACAATCTTGATCATCTAGGGTGTGACGAATAAATTACACTATGCTTTGTGAAAATAATGCAAACAGCTTATGATACTGTTGGGACAAAAAGCAAAAAAGAGCAGGGAAGATGTCCTAGTCTTTTCTCCACAGGCTTAAATGAAAATGTTAATATTTATTCAACTGATGTTAAGTAAAATCTGAGCACTCACTTTTCTAGTTTGGAAGTCATTTGTATATATATGGAATATATGTATATATACTAAAGAAAAGGCCTTGTCTGTGTACATTTGACATTTTTTTAAACTTCCAATCAGCTCCCTTATCCACATAGCATTTACTGAGCATTAATATGTATCGGGTCCACTTCTAAGAGCTTTCTTTTTCTAATTTAATTCTCACAAAAGCCTTAGGAGGTGGGTACTACTATTATTTCCATCAAACAGATTAAAAAAATTGAGGTATAGGAAGGTTAAGTAACTTCTGTAAGTTACACAGTAAGAAGAGGAGCCAGGAGTCAAGTTGATTTGACTCTAGACACCAGACTCTTAACTACTACACTATAGTAGCATTTCTATTTCCATCACTGCTTACCCTTGGTAAAGGCACAGTTGTTCTTGGTTCACTTGGTGGCTGACAAGCCACTGAATAATATCCGTCTAATGAGTTATATCTTTCCCGCAAAGATGTCTGATAGACAGATGAGTGCATCACATCCATTGGAGGTAAAGAATTGCTTCTAATAATGTCATCTCGTTGGTACATAGCTGGGCGCCAGATGCGCCTGCTGTCATACACAGGAGCATACATTCCCGAAGGTACTGGAGGAACTGGTCCATACTGCTGCGGAGGAGGAGGTTGGTAAGGAGAAGAATTCATTCGATCTCGAGGGGAAAAGGTACTGTAATGATCGGCATATGGCATGGAAGCAGGTGGGAGGGAGGACTCTGGAACATTATTGGACCTCACAAAGCGAGGAACACAGGGAGCCACACCAGCTGGTACCGTTGGAGGTGGTGGGTAGTATCCTTGAAAATTGGAAAGAGGAATATTTAATGTTATCTTGGTAAACTCAACATTTTACAATGGTTTAAGTCTAAAGCAGCCCTTAATGTGGGAAAATAACAAGCATCATCTTTATTGAGAAGCTACATATTTTCAAGACACCATTATATGAAAATCATTAATATTTAACACTTTGTTAAACTGCTCCTTAAAAACAAAAGCTAGAGCCATTAAAAGATGGCTTGTAAATTTTCTTCTAGGGGATCTTTTGCTGCAGGTTTTAGATTAAGTAATTAGTTATACAACTGATTCTTATTAACCATTTGTGGGGGACAAGTTAAAGCCCTCTTTCAAAATCTTACATTGTTCTTTTACTGTCCAAAATTGCACATAGCATACATAAACAATATATTTTGCATAACACTTCATGAAGGTCAGTCAGGGATTTTATATGATTCTTACAAATGACAATCTTATCTTAGTACTCACATGCAGAAGAATGAAACAAGACCTCTATGTCTAACTAGTTACAAAAATCAACTCCAAATGGATTAAAGACTGAAATGGAACACTTGAAACTATAAAACTACTAGAAGAACACACAGGGGAAAGTTTACTGCAATGGGCAAGAATTCTTTGGAAAAGACCCTAAAAACACAACAAACAAAGCCCAAAGTATACACATGTGATTATATCAAACTAAAAAGCTTCTCCTCAGCAAAGGAAACAATAATCAGACTGCAGAATGGGAGAAAATATGTGCAAACTATACATTAGACAAGGAGTTAATATCTAGACTATATGTTGTTGTTGTTGTTAGGTGTCGTCCAGTCGGTATCCGACTCATAGCAACCCTCATAGGGTTTTCAATGGCTGTTTCGGGATTGCCTTGAGAGTGGATTGCCAGGTCCTTCTCCCATTTTTTGCGGTGCTGGGAATTGAACTCCGGACCTCAGAGACTGCCGTGCAGTGATCTACCAACTGAGCTAAATCCCAGCCCTACCCTCGTAGGGTTTTCAAGGGCTGTTTCGGGATTGCCTTGGGAGTGGATTGCCAGGTCCTTCTCCCATTTTTATGGTGCTGGGAATTGAACTCGGGACCTCAGAGACTGCAACGCAGCGCTCTACCAACTGAGCTAAATCCCAGCCCATCTAGACTATATAAGGAACTCAAACTCACAAAAAAAAAACTAATTAAAAATATATGCAATAGATCTAAATAAACATTTCTCAAAAGAAGACATACAAATGGACAGTAAGTATAAGAAAAAATGATCATCACTAATTGTTAGGAAAGTATAAATAAAAACCACAATGAAGTATCACCTCACACTTCAGTAAGAATGGCACTTATCAAGAAGACTAAAAGTAACAAGTCCTGGCAAGAATGTGTAGAAAGGGAATTCCTGAACACTGTTAGGGGGAATTTAAGTTAGTATAGCCATTACGGGAAACAGTATGGAGGTCCTTCAAAAAATTAAAAATACAACTACCTTAAGATCTAGCAATGCCACTACTGGGTATACATCCAAAGGAAAAGAAATAAGTACGTGGTAAAGACGTGTACTCTCATGTTTACTACAGCACTATTCATAATAGCCAAGAAATGAAAGCAATCTAAGTGTCCATCAACTGCTGAATGGATAAGGAAAATGTGGCACATATACACAGTGGAAAATTAATGAGCCATTAAAAAAAGGATGAAATTCTTTCATTTTTCACAATATGGACAGAGCTGGAGATCATTTTGCTAAGTGAAATACATCAGGCACAGAAAGACAAGTACATGATCTCACTCATGTGGAATCTAAAAAAGTTGATCTCATAGAAATTGAGAGTAGTATGTTAACAGAGCCTGGGAAGAGTAGTGGGGAGAGAGAAATGATAAAAGTTGAATGATGGGTACTAAGTTACAGTTAGATAGGAGTAATAAGTTCTGGTGTGCAACAGCATAGAAGGGTGACTATAGATAACAATTATGTACTACATGTATTTCAAAAAGCTAGAAGAAAGGATTTTTGACTTTCCACTGTAAAAATAAATGGTAAACATTTGAGGAGATAGCTATATTTAACCTGGTTTAAACATTATACAACATGTACATATATTAATATATCACATAGTACCCCATTAATATGTACAATTTTTGTTTTTATGTGTCAATTACTAAAAAGAAAGGAAACAAAACACAGTCAGGAGCAAACTAAAGGGAGGCAGAATATGTCAGAATATTCCATTTAGGCATAAGGATTATTTTGAGCAGAAGACAAGTGAAAAGCAGCAGAAACATGCCCTTTTAACATGCCTATGTTGTTGTTGTTGTTAGGTGCTGTTGAGTCGGTATCCAACTCATAGTGACCCTACTTACAGCAGGTGAAACACTATTGTCAGTGCTTCTCTGTTGTTCATAGGGCTTTTAATGGCGGATTGATTTTTTGGGAGTGGGTTGCTGGGTCCGTCTGCCAAGCCTACAGCACCTGGTGTTCCCAGGCAGTCTCCCATCCAAGTACTAACCAGGCCCGACCTTGCTTAGCTTCCGAGATCTGACAGGATTGGATGCCACAGGGCTACAGCTGCAGGCACATGCCTATAGCACATAACATTTATAAATGTGTTCCCTCTCTTATGGTTACCAGGAAGGACAGAAATGAATTACCAGTGAGAATTATAGATTCATGTCAGCCTGAAGAAGGCACCACAGGAATCACCTGACAAGTCTTACTGAATGCCTTTACTTTCTAGTGTTGCAGTTGCTAGGTACAATAGTACCATTTATTTAGCTTCCTACAATTTGCCACCCTAGAAACACAAAGTACTTTTCCTTTGTTTTGTCACTTTTGTATAGTTTTATTATTCTTCTGTTAAGATGATATCTAAGCTCAAATTCTAACCACCTCTCACTGAATGCTCCTGTATGTACGAAGGATGCATATGTTGATGAAAAAAATACTTAGGTATCTAGAATCATAAATTCTTAGTGCAGGAAGAACTTATGGGTCATATAATCCAAGGGATTAATTTTTAATGTAGCTATTCTAGATACATATACATGATTCAGTCATTTATTTAAGGGAAACAACTGTTAGATTACAATTTCTTGTTTTCTTTGAATTGTCTAAAAACACTTACCTGTCTGTGGGTACTGTGGGACTTCAAAGGGTATCTGAGTTCTTGGGTCTTGAAAATACTGAATGTTTTCAGAATGCTGAGGATATACTGGTACTCTAGTTAGAAATGTGCTGGATTTTGGAGGCACAGAATTCAGCTCTGTTCCAATATTAGAGGGCCCAGCTGAGGTAGCAGCTACGTTACTTACAGGAGTCTTGGGTGGAGAACCAATTTTACTACAAAGAAAATTTAATAAAGGAGAAAGGATAAATACCTATAACTGATAAAGTTTTCCTCAGTAGAAAATTTTCATAAAATTATACAGTGAAAGTATTAATAGAAAACATTACAGATATTTCCACAGTGACAAATAAAGCAAAGAATTTCACTCCTATCTTAAATTGCTAATTCACAAGATCATAGTAATAGATCTTATATTCTGGTGAGCATGACAGGAAATCAAAACAAATGCCAGGTACTAAATTGGCTCATCAGTCCCTTTTTACCTACTCTTTAAATAAAGGTTTTTCCTATTGGGGGAAAAAAAAAATCTTACTAAATAAGTTCTCAAGGTAAACAATATAATCGACCAGCAGACTTCTTTGGGAGAAAGAAGACAGACATGGTAATAAAGAGTTGTTCATTACTAAAAGTTAAATTAGTTGAAAAATAATCTGAGAGAAGATCATTTTTGTCTATTTTGTTAACCCCTGTGTCCCTAGCACCTAGAACAGTTCTGGGCACACAGTAGGTACTCAGTAAACATTTACTGGACAAATCAAATAGTTCCTAGCAAACAACAGGCACTTAGTAAATATCTGCTGAGTGAATGAAATGCCAATGAAATGGTAACTCATTAAATTGATGTAAAATATCCAAATATTTTGTCTGTTTTTTTAAACACAAAAGAATTTTCTTGATTGACTACCCAAGTAATCAGCTCCAGAGGATTTTACCATGGTATTCTTATCTCCTTTTAAGAAGTCAAACTTTGACAGAATTTTGAGTATATGATGACTCAAGAAAATGATCTTTTTGTTAATTATGCAGGAATTCAACATACTGCATCCCAACCAGATTGGAGGGTTGTGCTCAAACTAGAAAAGTCCTCTTAAAGCCAGCGTATAAACAAGCCATACGGGCTACCTTTAAGTCTAGCACAGCAGATTAGTACAGTAGATGTTTACTTCTGTGTATAACTGTGTAATGAAGAGTAGAAAGTAACTAAGTAAATGGATAATTTGGCAGGTACAAACGTCTTGGCTTAGAGTATAAAAATACTTTAGGGTTAGCTGGGTGTGGTGGTGCATGCCTATAATCACAGTGGCTTGGGAGGCGGTAGCAGGAGGATCGCAAGTTCAAGACCAGAGGCAGTCTGTGTAATTTAGCGAGACCTTGTCTCAAAAAGTAAAAAAATGGGCTGAGGGTGTAGCTTAGTGGTCCAGCACTTGCAGAGCATGCAAGTGCAAGGCCCTGGGTTCAACCCCTGTACCGCAAAAACCAAAAACAAAAACAAAAAACCTTTAGGGTTGTGTTAACTGGAAAATGATCAGAATTTCCTTAAGATAATACCAAGTAACATTTATGGAGCAATTATTGAGTAGATTCCAGGCACTATGCTAAATGCTAAATATACATCATCTGGTCCTTCCATGTCAAAATGTTATATGCTATAAAATTTGGATTAGTACTTTGAAATGGCAAATTAATCTTAGACTTATCAGGAAACAGGCACTAAAATTCATGACAAGGTAAATATAATCTCATGAAATTCTGTAAGCTATCCTGAACATTGTGGCTGGGATTTAGCTCAGCTGGTAGAGCGCTGCACTGCAGTCTCTGATGTCCTGAGTTCAATTCTCAGCATCGCAAAACTGGGAGAAGGACCTGGCAGCCCACTCCCAAGGCAATCCCGAAACAGTCAGCCTGAAAACCCTATGAGGGTCGCTATGAGTCGGATACCGACTTGAGGGCACCTAACAACAACAACATCCTGAACATTCAGATTTAAGGATAAAGCTAATCTTCAGTTACATCCTAGTCAGGGAGCTACACAATTACAGTTTTATCCTAGATGACTTCCAGGATTCTAGGCTCTCCTTCCAACCAGTCGCCCTCACACTCCCATGTTTTTACTTGTGCTGCTTTCTCTATTCACAAAAATCTTACTGCTTTACTGTCCACACTTTTGGACCTAGCTCAGGGATCACCAGTTCACCTCTAAAAACCTTTCACAGTACCTCCCTGAAGAATGTGTTATATGCTTTTTCCTGTGTTTCTATAACACTTAAAATATATCCCATAACCAAAGTTTTCATAGTCTATCTTGCAAACTACATTGGTAGACCCTTAGAGGGAAGGACTATAATTAGCTCGTTTTCATTATCTGTAACAGTTGGTCTGATGTTTGGCACATATTAAGTAATCCATAATAAGTGAATGAATGAGTGATTTACTTATTTACATTTATTTATTAGAAGTTTTCTTACTAGCCTATTTTTTTCAAAAAAATTAAGACAGGGGCTAGGGGCATAGTTTAGTGGTAGAGCATGTACTTAGTACAGACAAGGCCCTGGGGTTGATTCCTAGCAAAAATAAAAAATAAAATAAAAATTGAGCTATATTTCATGTTTTTGAGGAACACAATTCATTGGCATTTGGTATGACCACAACACTTATCAACAAGCATCATCTTCTAATTCTGAAATACTTTGATCATCCTTAACAAAAACCTATAACAATCAGCATTCACTCCTCATTTCTACTTCACCCCTAGCCCTTAGCAACCACTGATCTACTTTCTGCCCCTATCAATCTGACTATTCGGGATATCTCACATAAATGGAATCACAACAAGTAGATTTCTGTGGCACATGCCTGTAATCACAGCTACTTGGGAGGCTCAGGCAGGAAGATTGCAGGTTCAAGGCAGAGACCAGCCTGCACAAGTTAGCAATACCCTATATCAAAAATAACAACACTAAAAAGGGGTTAGAAGTGTGGCTCAGTGATAGAGCACTTGCTTGGCATGAGCAAGGCCATGGGTTCAACCTCAATACTGCAAAAATAAACAAATAGGTGGAGTTGTAATGACACACAGGAGTATCTGTGTGTCTAGCTTCTTTGACTTATAATTTCAAGATTCATCCACATTGTGGCACCTAATAGTACTTTGTTCCTTTCTTATGACTAAATAATATATTCCATTGTACAGATATACAAGTTTTACATTACCTTGCAAAAACCATTCAGAAGTTCATTTCCTAAACATATACATAAGGTCTCCATAATCTGGTGTCAATCTATCTATGTGATCTTATTTTACACCAGTCACTAATAAAAACCTTTAGTTCTAAAAGGCTGGTCTCAATATTCCATATATTTATCAACAGACTTAATCCCTTTTATGCTGTGGGATTTTTCCCCCTGAAATCCCACATGTATCTCTCAGTAATATAAAATTTTCCTATCTTTTACTCTAACTCTGATGTGCTTCATTTGTTTAAGTGCTGTCTCCATATCTAAAGCATCATAAATTCCTTAATGGCAGAGATAAGAATCTTATGTCTCATTTATTTCTAATAGCGCCCAAACTAAAGTTTAGAGTGTGTATATATGTAATATATGTTAATCAGATAATGTTTTTGATATATCTTTCCTAAAATCTCTTTCAGTGAGGATTATAAGGGGCCTTTAATAAACATTTTGCCCCACTGAGCTGGGTGTTGTGGTGCATACTTATTGTCCCATCACTTGACAGGCTGAGGCAGGAGGATCATAAGTTCAAAGTCAGCCTGGACTACACAGGAAGACTGTCTCAAAAAATGACAACAAAAACAACCACCAAACCTTATTTTCCCTTACTATATAATAAATTGCAGGAGTAGAGAATATTACTGCTAACATATCCATCCTCTATTATATGAAGTCACTAACACGATGCTTCCTTTTACAGGAGGCATATAATAGGTGTGCAGGGATTTAGATTAGTTGATAGAATGCTGTCTTGCATTCTCTGAGGCCCTGGGTTCAATCCCTAGTTCTGCAAAAATGGGAGAAGGACCTGGCAGCCAACTCCCAAAACAATCCCCAAAATAATCAGCCATTGAAAATCCTACGAATAGCAGAGAAGCACTGACATAGTGCTGGGCATGGCAAGTGTCAGGGAGTATTTTGTTCTATTGTCTATAGGGCGACTATGAGCTGGATCTGACTAGACAGCACCTAACAGCAGCAACAAATAATAGGTACTTGCTATTTATGGACAATATACGTTAATGCTGATTTGGAACCACAAAAGAATGCCAAAGCATGAGACTTTAGAATTGGAAATAACTTTTTAGGTCATCTGAAAGTTTTAAAACTTTTTTCTTAAGGCAATAAAATGGCTAAATGAAATCTTATGCTATTACAAAACAATAAAAATGGCAGTAATAACAAAACATATTTATTGAGTGGTTACAACTGTGGGCACTGTTCAAAGCACACTGCAGTATTAATTCATTTATTTTGTTTTTTTATGGTACTGGGGGTGTCGAACCCAGGGCCCTGCAGATATTTCACAAATGCTCTAACACTGAGCTACACTCCCAGTCCCCCCCTTTTTTTGGCAGTACTGGGGGTCAAACCCAGAGCCTCATGCTTGCATGCTTTGTAAGTGCTGTACCAATGAGCTATACCCTTAGCCCATTTTCTTTTACTTTTTGAGACTGGGTCTTGCTAAATTACACAGACTGCTTCTGGTCTCAAACTTGTGATCTTCCTGCCTCTGCTTCCCGAGTCACTGACTGAGATTACAGGTATGCACCACCGTGCCCAGCTCCCCCCCTTTCTTTTTCTTCTACTTTTTTTTTTTTCAGTACTGGGTGTTGAACCCAGGACCTAGCGCTTACATGCTTTGCAAGTGCTGGACCACTGAGCTGCATCTCCGGCCCCAATTTTTTTTTTAATTTTTTGAGACAGGGTCTCGCTAAATCGCACAGACTGCCTCTGGTCTTGAACTTGTCATCCTCCTGCCTCTGCCTCCTCAGTTGCTGGGATTAGAGGAGTGTACCACCCTGTCCGGCCCTCCTTTTTAATTTTTTATCTTGAGACAGGTCTTGCTAAATTACATGGGCTGCCTCTGGCTTTGAACTTGCAACCCTCCTGCCTCTGCCTCCCAAGCTGCTGTGATTACAGGTGTGCACCATCATTCCTGGCAGTACTAGCACATTTAATTCTCATAGCCAATACATGAAATAGGTATTTTTTCCCATAATAATAGTTACTATTATTATTTATTAGTGGTGAGGGTCAACCCCAGAGCCTCATAATACTAGGCAAACACCTACCACTGAGCTACAACTCCAGTCCATGAAGTAGGTATTCTAATTTTATGAATGAGTAAACTGAGGAAGACAGTTAAATAATGGCTTAAGGTCAAACAGCTAGGAAAATGTGGGCCATAATTTGAGCCCAAAGAATGTGGCTCCAAATAGTCCCCTTTTATCTATATATCATTATAGGGCATAAAGCAGAACTGCCCTGAATAACACAGAGCTACAGGTTCAAGCCTCTCACTTGTTTAGGATCCAATCCTAAAGTTCAAGAAAATAAGGTATGACTCATATTAATCATTTTCACCTAGTACCTACTTTTCAGTTGCAGACTCTGCAGAGGGCCCAGTAGCATTCTGACCATTAGTGCCAACCTTCCCCACTTTCTTCACAGTCTCCATAGCTCTTAATGTACTGTCAGTACTACGTGGGATTAACTGGGAAACACTACTTTCTGCATTTGAAATTCCATTTGTACTTGGAACAATTTTCCCAGTCGTTTCAGTACTTCCTATGACAGAAATGACATTTCCGGCTGTGGTTGTTGCAGTGTTGTTTACACCAACTTTATTTAGAAGAGGAAACGTTCTTACAGTCGCATTGATCTTTTTGTTCCTTAAGCGATACCTATTTAAAAACAATCGACGAGTTAGTAAATACCAATCCAAATATTAATCTAGAGAAAAAAGACAAGAAAATATTTTTTAAAAAAGGAAACAGCTAAATATCAAATACAGTCTACATCAAATTCTACTGAGATGGATGCACATGAAAATACATATGCTTTTCACATTATGAATATAATATAAAGGTATACCTAGGCAGATAACACAGCCAGCAGAGCACACATGAATTTGAAGAAGTATTTTTTTTTTTTTTTTTTGTGGTACTGGGGGTTAACCCCAGGGCCTCATGCTTGCATGCTCTGCAAGTGCTGGATCAATGAGCTGCATACCCAGCCCATTTTTTCACTTTCTGAGATAGGGTCTCACTAAGTTACAGACTACCTCTGGTCTCGAACTTGGGATTCTCTTGCCTCCACCTCCCGAGCTGCTGGGATTACAAGAGTGCGCTACCACGCCCGGCAATTTGAAGAAGTTTTTTGACAGAGCAGGAGAGAATGCTTGAAAATTTCTATAATTATAAAGCACACTATGTAAAATTGGCAAGAACTAATACCAAATTCAGTTGGGAGTATAAAATGAAGAAGAACGGTATGTAAGAACTGAAAACTTTCTCTGTTTTCACTAAATTGCTAGAGCATGGTATAATTTTACAGAAATAAAACGATCAAAACTCATTCTTAAGCATTACGCCAAAATGTAAAAATTTTACATTATTATTCTTCACATTAGTTTACACTTAAAGTGGAAAGTATTCTGATTAAAGACTTCTGAGGCAGGCACAGTGGCACATATCCGTAATCCCAGCAATTTGGGAGGTGGAGGCAGGAGCATCACAAGCTCAAGGCCAGAGGCAACCTGTGTAACTTAGCCAGACCCTGACTCAATTTTTATAAAAAGGGTTGGGAGTATAGCCCAGTGGTCGAACATTGCAAATATGTGAGTCCAACTCACAAAATAAAAAAATAAAAAATTGGTGGCTAGGGGTGCAGTTCAGTGATACAGTGCTTGCAAAATATGCATGAGGGTCTGGGTTCAATTCCCAAGTACCAGAAAAAAAAATTTCATTTAAATGTAGTCTTAGGCTGGGCACAGTGGTGCACGCCTGTAATTCCAGCAACTCGGGAGGCAGAGGCAGGAGGATTGCAAGTTTAAGACCAGAGGCAGTCTACATAATTTAGTGAGACCCTGTCTCAAAAAAAAAAAAAAAAAAAAAAAAAAAAAAAAAAAAAAAAAAAAAAAAAAAAAAAAAAAAAAAAAAAAAAAAAAAAAGTCAAAAAATGGGCTGGGGGTGCAGCTCAGTGGTATAGCACTTGAAAAGCATGCAAGTGTGAGGCCCTAGGTTCAACCTCCAGTACCGCAAAAAATAAAAAAAATAAATAAATAAAAAATTGTAGTCTTAGTTCTAGTCCTTATTTCCTATAATGTTCTCTCCAATATTTTTCAATGGTGGAAAATTACATTACACAAACAGAAAGAAGACTGCCTTTATATGTGATCATTGTTATGACTCAATCTAATATTAATTTTATTATACACAAATATGGTAATTAAAAATAGTGTTGTTGTTGTTAGGTGCCCTTGAGTCGGGTCCAATGCAACCCTATGTACAACAGAACAAAACACTCCCTAACACTGTGCCATGCCCAGAACTATGTCTGTGCTTCTCTTCTATTCACAGGGTTTTCAATGGCTGATTGTTTTGGCATTGTTTCAGGAATGAGTTGCCAGGTCCTTCTCCATTTTTGTGGTGCTAGGGGCCAGAATTCGTCTTATATATTTCGGACATTTAGTCAGGAGACATCAATCCCTAGAGAAAGACATCATGTTTGGGAGAGTGGCAGATCAATGCAAAAGAGGAAAACCCTCCACCTGATGGATTGACACAGTGTCTGCAACAATGGGCTCTAACATAAATAAGATCGTTTGCCTGGCACAGAATTGGCAAGTGTTTTGATCTTCTGTACATAGGGTCGCTATGAGTCAGGCTCGACTCGACGGCACCTAACAACAACAACAACAACAACAACAACAACAACAACAACAACAACAGGGATCTAACTCGAGGGCTGGGGTTTAGCTCAGTTAGTAGAGCGCTACTCTATACTCTCTGAAGACACAGGTTCAATCCCTAGCACCGTGAAAACAGGAGAAAGACATGGCAATTCACTCCCAAGGCAATTGTGAAACATTCCGCCATTGAAAATGCTATGAGAGTTGCTATAAATCGGATCCAACTTGACTGCAGCTAATGAGAGATCTAACTCAGGGCCTCAGCACAGCGCAAGCGCTCTACCAACTGAGCTAAACTCCAGCCCAAATATCGTGTTAGTGATGATCAATGCTTTCATAATACTTTTCTTTTTAGTCTTTATCTATGAACAGCTTCATTATCCAATCTTCCCTCCCTTTCTCTCTCTCTCTCTCTCTCTCTCTCTCTCTCACACACACACACACACACACACACGCACGCACACACAGTCTGACAGAGAAAGATGAAGCTCAGTAAAAAGACAAGTGCTCTCAGATCAAATTGGCTGAAGGTCGAATAATAGAACATGAAGTTAAGAACGAAAAAACAAAAACAAAAACCCCAAAACAAAAACAAAAACAACCCCCAAACCAATCAAACAAAAAAACAGCAACAAAAAAACAAACTCCAGTGATGGCCAGTTTACACATCATCCTGTAGGCACAAGGAAAACCAACCATTACTTCTTGAAGGGAGAGGAACACCAGCAGACCTGTATTTCAGACAGGCAATTGGTGGCATAAAGGGGCCAGAGATCTCTATGCTTTCTTCAACATGTTCTCTTAAAGTTACTCTTCATTTTTCTCTTCAAAGTTCTTATACAAAATAAACAGTAGTTCCTTGCTTTCTATTCTCAAAGAACAGATATTTAATGAAGCTAACAAAGTTTTGTATGCAAGCCACTCCAAAGAGAATTAGGAGAAGGAAAACATTAACCAAATGAAAAGTAAGTGACAAAGGAGGGATACATACTGGTCTCTTGGCAGCTAAGGCTTGGACTTAGAATCTGGACCACAAACTTGCAAATGTCAATTAGTCCCTATTCTTTCTAAATCATCCATAAGCTCCCTTAAGTACTCATTCCCTTCCTCATCTATTTTAGAATCCACTATCTACCATTAATCCCTTCCTTGTAAATACCTTTAACTCATCCATCCTAATCTCCCTGTAGAATTCACTTGGTAAAATCCCAACCCCATATATGATTTATTCTGTGCTTGTTTCCAAGCAGCTAATTGTTGATGGAGAAAAAATGGTGCAACTATGCTGTATTGACAGTCTTCAAAATTATGAACAACAATTTAAAATGGTCAAGAAATTCATTAATACAATTCTTTACTAAATTTACATTCCTATCTCTAACATCCTTTTTTCCTCCATTCTCCACAGCCTTTCCACAGCTGATATTGACTCCTACTTAACAAAGAAGATAGATGAAACCAGAGAATTACCTCTTTGTACTACCAATTCCACTAACCTTCCACGATCTGTAACCACACACTCCTCATAAGGGACAAAAGAGTTCAGGTTCCTAAAGCCAGTCTCTTCACTTGTGCTCTAAGTCTCAAACCCATTTGCTTTCTCAAAAACTTCACTCCTATAGTTATCTTTCCTTCTCGTGCACCACCACTTCATGCAGATGTATGTTTAAATGTCATATCCTCTGACAGCCCGTCCTACTATCCTATCTAAAATATCTCTCCTTTTCCAGTCATTATTTCTTCTTACCTTCTATTTTTTTCCTTCCTAGCACCAACTACCAGATCTTATGCTTTCTAAACAACAACAACAATTTTTTTGCTTTATGTTGGTCTCTTCTACTTCAACCTAAGCCCTGTGAAGACAGAGATTTTGCTTTTTTAATTTTTGTTTGTTTCTTGAAACAGGGTTGTGCTATGCAGCTCTGGCTGGCCTCAAACTTGTGATCCACCTGTCTCAACCTATCAAGTGCTGAGATTATAGGTTTGTGCCACCACGTCTGGTGGGAGTTTGCCTTTCTTCTTTTTTTGTGGTACTTGTAGGTTGAACCCAGGGCCTTCCTCTACCACTGGGCAGCACCCTCCACCAATTTTTATTTTTTTATTTGGAGACAGGGTCTCACTAAGTTATGCAGACTATCTCTGGCCTTGAATTTGCAATCATCCTGCCTCCTGCCTCACCCTTCTGAGCTGCTGAGATCAGAAGCGTGCGCCATGGCACCCAGCAGGGTTTTTGTCTTTCTTATGTATTTCTCTCCATCTGGCACATAATATAGTCTCATGCATACTACTTGTTCAATAAGCATTTATTGCCTAAATGTGTCGTAAGCTTCAAACTTAATATAGTCAACAGAACTATTGATTTTCTGTCCCAATGCATTTTCCATTTCAATAAAAGACACCAATCAGCTAGATGTGGTAGTGCACACCTGCAATCCCAGTGATTTGGGAGGCAGAGGCAGGAGGATCGCAAGTTCAATGCCAGAGGCAGCTTGTTAACTTAGTGAGACCCTAACTCAAAAAGTAAAAAATGGGGTAGGGTGCAGCTCTGTGGTAGAGTACTTGCAAAAGCATGTGTGAGCAGTCATGATAACACAGGAAGTGGAAACTGCTGTACAATGGGCCCAAACCTATTAAAACAATGTGACATTCTACATACTTCCTTAACTAATCACATGGTTGTGCTTTCCACTTCTGGCTAATCATCATTTACCCAATACATATTTACCAATTTATCAAATGTTACCCAGAATTTTAGAACCAAATGTTTCTTATTCTTTATGCTGCAAAGACTTGAATGATGTCTGATAACTATAGAAAAATGTAAGTTTCACTCAGGATCACTGTCATTGCTGCCACCGATGATTCTTATAATTGAAGTTTTCCATCAAAATGTATAATGATATCAATACATGTTAGATGATAAGAACAGTGTTCCAAGAATGATTCTGTCAAGCTATGTATCTTAGACCTCTCAAGCTGTGAATTAGCACTGTTTTCTATAGTCGCTTATTCTCTTGATTGTTTTATAATTTCCATATTCGTTTTAAATATGCTCTCAAGTGAGTTATTCTTTATTTCCAGTGAAATTCTGATTTCCAGAATTATAAATTTATTCTTTGGTTTAAATACTGAAGCATATAACTAAAGTAATTGCTAAGTACACTTTAAAAATCCAAATTACTGACTATATTTAACTTCTTTAAGAACATGATCATATCGCAAGTTTGAGACCAGAGGCGGTCTGCGTAACTTAGCGAGACCCTGTCTCAAAAAAAAAAAAAAAGGTAAAAAAATGGGCTGAGGGTGCAGCTCAGAGGTCCAGCGCTTGCAGAGCATGCAAACACGAGGCCCTGGTTTCAACCTCCAGTACCACAGGAAAAACAAAAAACAAAAAAACATGCTCATAAAAGGCTATTTTTGACAAACACCCCTTTAACATTTGGATTTAAGGGTTTGTATCTCACTTGTCCATATTGTTTTCAAAGGAGTGAGGTTTTAAGCAGGTGGAAAAATGCTTATAGGGAGTTAGATTTGAACATAGGGTAAGTTATTCAAGGTGACAATGTTATTTGAAGAATGTAGAATGAGTAGGACCCCAGGTGTGGGTTCTATTCAGTGCCATAGATAGACTGAGTCCTTTCTGTAGGTCACCATTACATAGTACTTTTGGTTCTGAATTTTACATTAAATTATTTGATTGTATACAGACCTAAAATTTAAAATATGTACATGTATCATTTTTATGTATTAAGATTGAAAAATACTGCTGATTTAAATTTTATTTATGCACAGACCTAAAGGACAGAACTGCCTGGGGAAAGTAATCGTTAAATAATGATATTTAATGAAAGTAATTGTTAAATAATGATATGTAACTTTTTAACTTTTTAAATAAATGACAAGACTTTTAATGTGTGTCTCCCTCAGGGTAGTTTAAGATGCCTTTTTCTTCCATTCTCTGAAATATAAATAGTGGTAACAATATGTTTTCTATTTTCTAGCACCAACTGCTGTAAAGCAATGCTGCAAGTAATGCTTGAATAAAAGTGGCTAAGCCAACAACAAAATAAATAACTTTTATAATAGTCTTATAATCCTTAAATTTGAAAGCTTTCCAAATTGCACTTGCATTTAAACAAAACTGTCATAGTTTTTACTCTAAAATAGTTTCCCATGTTGATGAAAGTACTACACAGTTTCAAAAGCATGATAATACCTCAATGTTTATGTAGTCTCTTCCAAAAATAGCCATAAATAAGTAATAATATCCAGTCAAGAGCAAACTTAAGCTTTAGAAAACATTCTAATATTTCATTCATGCAACTTTGACATCTGGAAATAGGTTTTTATATACTTATGGTGGGAGGTGGTTAGGAATTTTTAACAAAATGGGTGTTAATATTTTTATAGTCTGTGGGCATTTACACATATTTTTAATGTTTTAAAATTTGGTAATTATGTACACATGAAATTAACAAAATAGTTATTTCCTGTTATGATTTGTGAGTTCCCTAAGACTTTGGATTTAAGTAACTTTATATCAGAAATGATACCGTATCATTATATTTCTATAACTGTATTGCTGCTTGTGTAATGGTACCCTATTGTCAGAAAGGCAAACCCCTCAGCATTTTAAATGACATTAGGAAGTCTTTGTTGATTGAAGCTGTTCAAAATAAAAATTCAAATGAATGAAAAAAAAAGCATGTGAGGTCGTGGGTTTAATGCTCCAGTACTGGAAAAAAAAAGACACCAATCAGTTATGTAAGTTCCACCCTTGATACTTCTTTTCTTTATAATCCACATCCAATTGGTCCATCTTGTCATATCCCAAATGTGACTACTTTTCACTATTTCCATTGCTACAATCATAGGACCATGTTTCCTATCTTGTACCCAGCACACTATAGCAGTTTAATTGGGGTCCACCCATGAAGGCACCTGAGTAACATTTCTACATTAAAAAATCTTGGAGCTGTGTGTCATGGCGCATGCGTATAATTCCAATGACATGGGAGGCTGAGGCAGGAGGATCATGAATTTGAGGCCAGAGGCAGCCCGTACAACTTAGTAAGGCCCTGTCTCAAAATAAAAAAAAGTCAAAATAGAAAAGCAGGGGACAGTAGTGTTGCAGCTTAGTGGTATAGCACTTGCCTGGCATGTACCAGGTACTGGATTGAACCCTCACTAACAGAAAGAAAAAAAGAAAAAAAGAAAAATTCACTCATCATTCCATTTGCATAAACTCCTTTTTGCAACCAAAATAAAATTCAAATTCCTTACTGTGGCCCATCAAAATACAAAATTGTTTATTTACATATTTACTGTTCCTCTTTCCCTACTTGTTTTAATACTTCTAGAATGCAGCAATTCTTGGCACAGGGATTCTAATATTTTTGTTCTAAAACACACCCATACAAATATTTATTCTAAAGAGTTTATTAAGTATCTACATTTTGTTTGTGTAGAGGCTGGTAATACTACAGAAAGCAAGTGGGGGTAAAATTGCTTTATTTAAGCTGAATAAACACTAACTGACCTTCTGGTCACACAAGATGGAGGCCCATCCTCAGTGAGATAGCAACATACATTTTTATTATTTTTTTATTTTATATATAGATATATAAATATATATGTACATATATATGTATGTGTATATATATAAATTTTTTTTTTGAGACAAGAGAACTACTGACTTTCTATTCCAATGCATTTCTCTTGCCTGTAGCGTAAGCTAGCTTGAACTCACGATCCTCCTGCTTCAGCCTCTCAAGTGCAGATGAAAACGGACTAGGCATGTATTTTAGAAAGAAAATCTTCGTAGACATGATAAAGATAGGTTGAGACACGGGGAATGCCAGGTAAAAAGCCACTGAAGTAATAAAATGGATAAACTGGGTTAGCTTGTTAACTCAACAGTAAAAATGTTACTTGATACAAAATATGATGAATCAATTTGGCTATTATTATTACCATCACAAGTTCTGGCAAGGGAGAGTAAAGTTCTGAATTAGGTGTGGGAGACAAAGTAGGAAGCCAGCTTGGACAGAGAAGAAGCATACGGATTTTCAGCTGGACAGTGGAAAGACGATTAAACCACATGGTTTACTCCTTGACTTTTATTAGTGTAACTGTGCCCAGGGCTGGGGTTTAGCTCAGTTGGTAGGGTGCTGCTCCATGCTTTCTGAGGACCCAGGTTCGATAACCAGCACCACAAACATGGGAGAAGGATGTGGAAGTTCACTTCCAAAACAATCAGCCATTGAAAGCCCTGTGAGGGTTGCTATAAGTCAGATACAACTGGATGGCACCTAACAATAATGACAACTATTCCCAAGCAAGGGACTCTCAAAAGCTCTATTTTAGCTAAAAGGCTCTATTTCAAGTATGGATAAGTTGAATATCTCTTAGTTTCAAAATTTATCTTGATATGAAATTTTGTATACAGAGTTATTTAAAACTGTATGCCAGTGGCATCATTTTTTCCCTCTCCCTGAGGATTCCTACAGCCATTATAGGCTCTTTAAGTCAGGGTCTCAAACCCTTGAAAAAGTGGGTTCAGGTTCAGGTGTAAGTCCAATACATTAAAATTCAGAGGGTTTGTGTTTGGCTTGGGTTTAAAATATTAATCCTGTGTGTACAAATTTTTTTCTATTTCTTTTTAAATTTTTAAACAGCTGATGATACAAAAAAATACATTAAAAACTGAACCCAAACAAAATTTTAAAAATGCTTAAACCAGCCTGTGCCTCTAATTCACATAACTGGCAGGGAGGCAGAGGCCGGGAGATTGCAAGTTTGAAGGCACAGGAAGCCTGGGTAACTTAGTGAGGACGTTCTCAGGATAAAAAGTGAAAAATGGACTAGGGGTGTGGCTCAGTGGTACAGTGCTTGCAAAACCATGTGTGGGGCCTTGGATTCAAACCCCTAGTACTACAAAAAAATAAAAATATAAAAAGCTTAAACCACAGAACAGGTTCGGGGTTCAGGTTTGGGTTCAGTTTAAAGCCGTGTGATCTACACATAGGTTTTAAACCTAAATTGGAAATGAACCCAAACACTCTAAATTTTACCAAACTGAACCCTCACCTGAACTTGAACCCAATTTTCTTTTTTTCAGGTTTCAAGCCCCGTTTTAAGAGAAGGAGAAAAAACTGAAAAGAGAAGCCTGTTCCTGTCCTTTCTACTGTACAAACACATCTTCCTTCTACCATACTGCTGCTCCCGCTATAGAGCTCATTATGTGAAGGGCCCATCCTAGCCACTAAGGAAAGGAGATAATAATAAAGAAGAAAGTAGGGTCCACAGAGCTTAGCCTTAAAGTAAGGTAGACAAAAAATAGATTAGGAGTGAGCCAGGAGTGGTGGCGCATGCCTGTAATCCCAGTGGCTTGGGAGGCGGAGGCAGGAGGATCGAAAGTTCAAGACCAGAGGCAGTCTGCATAACTTAGTAAGACCCTGTCTCAAAAAGTAAAAAAATGGGCTGGGGGTGCAGCTCAGTGGTCTAACACTTGCAGAGCATGCAAGCGTGAGGCCCTGGGTTCAACCCCCAATACTGCAAAAAAAAAAAAAAAAAAATCAGGAGTTGGTAACTACAGGATACGAGCCAAAGTTGCTTATTTCTCTAAAGTTTACAGCCATGCCCATTTTACATAATGTTTATGGCTGCTTTTTTTGTAGCAATTGTAGAGTGGTTATAACAGAAATTGTATGGCCCACAAAGCCAAAAATCTTTACCATGGGGATTTCATAGAAAAATCTGTCAGTCTCTAAAACAGACCATTAACTAATTATCATTGTGATAAATTGTGACAGTAAAGAAACTAGTTAGTATGAAGTAGTGAAAGAACCCTCCTGAAAAAGTGAAAGATGAGCAAGACAAAGGAAAAGCCACAAAGACAAAGCTAGATAGAACAGCATTATATGAAATATCTGAAGGGTTAAAGAGCACAATGCATTCCAGGAACGCATGGAAGATCAGTGTAGCTTGAGTGATAGTGTATACTTAGGGAATATTGGGAGACGAGATCAGAAAGGCAGGAATAAATTAGAAAGCTCAGGAAAATTTACAGGCCACAATCAAGACTTTATATATTTATCCACAGGACAACAAGAAATAATCAAAGATAGATGTAGAAGAGGAAGATGTGTAGGGCCATGCTTTTCAAATATTTCTCTGTTTTGTGAGAAATAATGAGAGAGGAAGTGGGCAATAATAGATATAAAAAAATTAAGAGGCAATTGTGGATTAAGAAAAAAGAATGATAGCTTGGACTTAAAGTATGAAAAGAAACAGCTGAGAGATATATAAGAAGCTTAACTGGCAGAACTTGGTAAATAATTATGCAGGAAAAGCTGAAGGGAAGATAGGTGACAAAGAAGGTTACAATAACATGGCCTGAATAACTGGCTGGACCATGCTGACAGGCAGAGAGAAGAGTGGAAGAAAGAGAATGAGGCAAAACACAGATGTGCACTGAGAATTGATAGCCACTGTAGCTGTTTTAGTATAAAGGCTAGGATCAATTTTTTGGTAGGTTTTAATGATGAAAATTTTGGTTAACTGAACATATGTATTATAGTTTCTCTGTTTACTTTATCTCTGGAGTGAATGGACATAGAACAGGGGGATTACTCATAGGAGAAGAGAGAAGACGACACAGAGAAAAATAGATGTTAAAAAGACCAAGAGCCAGAAAAGATACTGCTTTACCATTTTGCCTGAGATTTTGCTCTTAAACCTGAGCAAACAAAGGTATTTTCATTCTATGTAGGTAGCGGAAACATGGACTCCAGCTATAAAATAGTCTCAAAACATGACTCTTAAATGTGGTTCTAAATCACTTTTATTAATCTTGCACCCAGATTAATCTTCTTATGGTTACAAAAGAAAAGATTATTTTTCAATCTAAAGAATCTAGAATGTGTCAGCTGTGGTGGCACATTCCTATAAAACCAATGATTCAGGAGGTGGAGGCAGGAGGATTGTGAGTTTGAGGCCAGAGGCAGCCGGCATAACTTAGCGACACCCTGTCACAAAACAAAAAAATAATAGAGGGGCAGGGGTTGCAGTTCAGTGGTAAAGCACCTGCAAAGCATGTGTGAGACCGTGGGTTCAACACACCAGTAATGCAAAAAAAAAAAAAAAAAAAAAAACGCAAGCAAGAAAGAATCTAGAATGTGAACTTACTTGTATCTTTGAAACTTTTAGACAATATATGAAACTCTCCCAGTGACCAAAAATTAAACCCATATGAAAGAGAATTCCCCAAACTTACTTTTCAAGCTCTTCCTGAGAATGGGCAAATGTACAGTTTGTTCCTCGTGGACATCCCCCTTGCTGTCGCAAATCTCGGCACATGCTAGTCTTGTATTTGCTGTTTGGCTGAGGCTACACAAAGGAAAACATTCAATGTGTGGAAAAGTGATGATTCCAGTTGTTATTCACTCTTGAGACTTCAGAACTTGTGATTATGCCCTTAACACTTTTTCACATTAGACAAATAATTTTTATGCTGAAATCATCACCATTCTATTATTTCCTGTTGTGAGTTTTGTGGCATAAACTTATTTGGCATTTTATACATTCTTTCTAAAGGATATGTGAAACTGGTTCAAATGTTATGTCTATTTGTCAGGCACACAATTTCCATAAAAAAAAAAAAGATTTTTCTCCCTCATTTATTGCTATCTTAAAATTGTGATAACAAAATCAAACAATTTTAAAAGGCATTAGGAAAAGACCTAAGTGTTGTCCATTTAAACTTTCTCAGGAAATACAGAATACAATTCCCCTGAAAGTAAAAAATTATCAATTCATTAGTCAACTTGGGGGTAAAACTCTACTCTTAGGCTTAAGTTGTTTTATGCTCACACAACAGTGAGGCAGAACAGGAAAAGCTTGGCATAACTGCTATAATTTCCATCAAAATATATCATTCTTACTCTGTGATGCAGTAAGATGAAAACATCATTCAGTTGATATCTGAATATGACTAACAGCATAACCTTAGATATGTTACTTAGCCTCTTTAAATTTCAGCTTAGGAACATCAATTAGCTTGTAGCTTTGAGAATTAGCAATAAATATTATACATACGGACTGGCCCAAATAACTTCTTAAGTGGAAGTCATTAATAGAATAAGGGATTCTGTTTTTGATTCTTCAAAAATACACCAAAAATACCTTGAATATTCAAATTCTGTACATTTTACAAACAGAAATTCATTTCAGAGATAGCAATGGAGAAAAATGGGAGAAGGACGTGGCAATCCATTCCCAAAGCAATCCCCAAAAAATAAGTAACTGAAAACCCTATGAGGGTTGCTATTAAGTTGGACTTGACTTGACAAAATCTAACAACAACAATGGATAAAAAAGTGACAATTTTCCATAGTAGAATAGAATGTTTGGAAGGAATCAGTAAGCTACACTTGGTCAAAACCATTTTGCAATCCATTGACTTCATATCCAAAATACCTGCTAAACTATTGCTATAGTATGAAATGCCAATCAGATACACTAAAAACTGAGTTTTTCCCAAAAGAACAGAGACAAGAAAAACTTTCAGAGGGCTGGGGATGTTGCTCAGTGGCAGAGCTCTATCCTAGCATGCACAAGACTCTAGCATAGCACACACACATTCTCTCCCCCACCTCTCTCTGTTCCTCTCTTTCTCTCTCTCACACACATACAACCATATGAGAGAAAAGATAAACACAAGTCTATTAACCAAATAGATTGTTCAGATGTTCAAGACTGAATTGTGTTAGAGATACAGTAGTCAGAAGTGCAAAAATGAACATACCTGAGGTGTCTCGTGGCCTTTTCTACTGTAATTTTGTATGAAGTCCACAAGGCCATGAACCACTGTTTTAACAGCTACCATTGCATTTTCTAGTTGCTCCCAAGTTGGTGAAACAGCATCTAAAATAAGTGCCAAGTGGGTGGGGATGGGGTTAGCAGTAATTCTCTTGTGTTATTTATCTCAAAGGTACACAAAGTATAAGCATTTTTTCACATACCTGGATTAGGGTCTATGTTTGCAAGAAGCTCTAAATGAGGTCTCAGTCTATTTAAGTTAGCTGGGTCACCTGTTCGTTGTAAAACAATTGTCAATTCCTGGACACTCTTTGCAAATGATTCTGGAGACTGCAGCTAATAAACAAAAAAAGGAGAATGTTTTTTACTGTGGTTCTTATGGTACATCTGTATTCAAATGCTTGCCACCAACCAACTACTTAATAGGTTTTCAAGTGTCTTCAGATTCCATAGTAGGAGTATCAGTGATGAATTAAAATTTCACCTCAGAATCTGCCCTATGAAACTCATCCTTAGACACTTGGAAAACATATTTATAAGCTGTTGAGACCTCTGGTGTTGGAATGCAGATAAACTTGAGTCTTTGTAAGCTTAGCTACCATTACACTAATATCTGTGTTTGTTTCCCTGTCACGCTGCTTAGTTTACCTTAAAAGTTAAAAAATAATAGAAAGAAAAAAAGTAATTTGGAAGAATCTGGTATTTAAAAACATGGATGTCTCCAACTGTTTGTTTTTTTAGTTCTGTTAGAAGAGTTCTTGAGTTACAATGGTTGAACTTATGATTATACATTCAGGAGAAATGGCATTTCAAATGCTGAATTTGATCTTTCCTCAGGTTAGTGATACACAGTATGATACACTCTCATGATAATGGCCATTGGCAGTGGGCTGCAACTCTCAGCCAGCCATATGATCATGAGGGTAAACAACCAATACTCTATAGTGTAGAATGTTGCTAAGTTATGATGTTTAGTAGGTTAAGTGCGTTCAATGTATTTTGAACTTAGATGGATGTATAGGAATGTAAGTACAGGGACATCTGCATTTCAATACTCCTCAATGTAACAATGATATAAAACCATCATCTCTAATTTCACAAACCTTATCAATGATAGACTGCATGTGTGATTTATGAGCCAAGTCACCATACAGAAGGGAGGACCACTGTTCAGGTGAAATACGGAGTCCTGCTTCCATAGCAATATGAACAATTTGGGCATCATGTTCTCTGCGTAGTGCTTCATAACTCCGAAATTCCTCCTTTAGTTGCATCAGGGAAGAGTCTTCATCTCTTTTGGTAACCTACAAAATAAAAGAGAGAAATATATACCCCATTGGAATTGTACTTCTCTCTTCCCCTCAACCAATTCATTTACTTTTTTAGGGTAAGTTGTTAGTTGTTGTTGTTAGGTGCCGTCAAGTCGGTATCCGACTCATAGTGACCCTCATAGGGTTTTCAATGGCTGAGTATTTCGGGATTGCCTTGGGAGTGGATTGCCAGGCCCTTCTCCCATTTTTGTGGTGCAGGGAGTTGAACTCAGGACCTCAGAGACTGCAGCGCAGCGCTCTACCAACTGAGCTAAATCCCAGCCCAGGGCAAGTAAGAGGGCATACTAAATAGCAGACACCATACAAAGTAAACACAAAGATAAGATAATGGAACAAAACAAAAATTATATCACTAAATGCATAGATTTGTCTTTAATGAGGTCATCAGCAGTTGGCAGGAAAGAGAGACTTATAGACACAAAATTATAAAGAAGTAAGGTTGCTATTATAAGGCTCCACAGCCTCATACACAGGAAAGGCAACTGAATCTGACTGCAAGGACAGGGAAAAGCCATCAGAAAAGGATTCTTCCAGCTAAAGACTATATGAGTCATATCTTGAAGAATGAACACGAGTTCTTTAGGCAAATAAGGGTGAGGAATATAATTCTAAAAAAGAGCAGCAAGTGGTGAAATAGAAATATGAAAGACAAGAGAACATATAGTTAACACCTAAGATATAGGCTTGAGCAAAACCACAGAGGGCCTTGTATACTATGGTAAAAAAATTGGATATCAGAGAGGCTAGGTGGCATACACTTATAATCCCAGTGACTCAGAAGACTGAGGCAGGAAGATGGTGAGTTCAATGCCAGAGATAATCTGCATAATGTAGCAAGACCCTGTCAAGAAAGAAAAGAAAAGAAAGAAAGAAAGGAGAGGAGGGAGGGAAGGAAGAAAGGAAGGGAGGGAGAGAGAGAGAGAGAGAGAGAGAGAGAGAGAGAGAGAGAGAGAGGAAAGAAAAGAGAGGAGATAAAGATGGAGAAGGAAAGAAAGAAAAAGAAAGAAAGAAGAGAGAAAGATAAGGAAATAAAGAAATGTGAATATTGTTTTGAGGGAATAAGAAGTCATTTAGGACTTTTAAGTACAAAAGTGACACAATCAAATTTATGTCTTAAAACATATCACTCTTGTAGCAGCAAAAGATAGATAAAAGACTGTTGTTATTAGGTGCCATTGAGTCAGGTCTGACTCATAGCAATACTATGTACAACAGAATGAAACACTCCTCGATTCTGTGCCAGACACATAATCCATTTTTTGTTTAAGCTCACTGTTGCAGACACTGTGTCAACTCATCCCGCTGAAGGTCTTCCTTTTTTCATTGACCTGCCACTCTCCTAAACATTATGTCCTTCTCCAGGGACTGGTCACCCCAACACAACGTGTCTAATATACATAAGACGCAGTCTAGCCATCCTTGCTTCCAAAGAGCACTCTGGCTGGCAGTCTTCGTACCTTAGCAAACCCTCTCTCAAAAAAGTAAAAAAAAAAAATGGGCTGGGGGGCAGCTCAGTGGTCCAGCACTTGCAAAGCATGCGAGCACAAGGCCCTGGGTTCAACCCCCAGTACCACCAAACAACAACAACAACAACAAAAGAGCACTCTGGCTGCACATTTTCCAGGATAGATTTGTTGGTTCTTTTTGCAGTCCATGGTATATTCAATATTCAATATTCATCTCCAGCACTGTAATTCAAAAGCACCAATTGTTTTCCTGTCTCCTGTAGCCAATGTCCAACTTTTACAACCATATGATGTGGCTGAAAATGCCATGGCATGATTCATGCACCCCTTCATCTTCAATGTGACATCTTTACTTTTCAACACTTTAAAGAGGTCTTTTGCCACAGCTTTTCCCAATGCAACGCAACTTTTGATTTCTTGCCTGTTGTTTCCATAGGTGTTGACTGTAGAATTAAGTAAGGCAAAATCTTGGACAACCTCAATCTTTTCCCCATTTATTATGAAGTTGTGTACTGACCCAATGGTAAGGATTTTTGTTTTGTTGATTTTGAGGTGCAATCCATACTGAAGGCTGTGTTCTCTGATCATCAGTAAATGTTTCAAATACTCTTCATTTTGAGCAAGCGGAGTTGTATCATCTGCATAATGCAGGTTGTTAATGAGTCTTCCTCCAGTCATGATGCTGTGTTCTACTTCTTAAAATCCAGCTTCTAGGATTATTTGCTCAGCATAGACTGAAGAGGTACAATGAAATGATATAGCCCTAATGCACACCTCTGTTGACATTAAACCAGGCAGTGCTTCCTTGTTCTGTTCAAACACCTGTCACCTAGTCCATGTACAGATTTCTCATGAGTACAATTAAGTGCTATTCCCATTCTTTGCAATGTTATTTGTTGTGATCCACACAGTCAAATGCATTTGCACAGTCAATAAAACAGAAGTAGACATCTCTCTGGTATCCTCTGCTTTTGGCTAATGTCCATCTGACTTCAGTAATGATGTCCCTGGTTCCATGCCCTTTTCTCAGTCTGGCTTGATTTTCTCTCAGTTCCTGAGAGAAAATACACTGCTGCAGTCACTTTTGAATAATCTTTAGCAAAATTTTGTGTGTGTGTGTGTGGTATTAATGATATTGTTCGATAATTTCCACATTCACTTGGATCCTGTCTTGGATACAGGAACAAATATGGATCTCTTCCATTCAGTTGGCCAGCTGTTTTCCAAATCTCTTGGCATAAACAAATGAGCACCTTCAGTGCTGTGTCTGTCTGTTGAAACATCTCTACCGGTATTGCATCAATTCCTGGAGTGTTATGTTTTTCCAGTTCCTTCAAGGCAGATCCCACTTCATCTTTCAGTACCATTGGTTCATGATTATATGCAACCTCTTGAAATGGTTAATCCACCAATTCTTTTTAGTATTATGACTCTGTGCATTCTTTCCATCTTCTTGATATTTCCTGAGTCATTTAATATTTTCCCTGTAAAATCCTTCACTATTTTCACCCAAGGCTTGAATTTTTTCTTCAATTCCTTAAACTTCAAAAAAACAGAGCATGTTCTTCCAAATTAGTTTTCTACATCCAGCCTATTGTACATGCCATTACAATATTTGATTTTATCTTCTCGAGCTACCCTTTGAAATCTTCTGTTTATTCTGTTAACTTCATCATATATTCCTTTTACTTTAGCTGTCTGACGTTCAAGGGCAAGTTTCAGTGTCTCTTTTGACATGTAACTTGGTCTTTTCTTTATTTCCTGTCTTTTTAATAACCTTTTGCTTTCCTCATGAATAATGTCTTCAATGTCATGCCACAACTCCTCTGGTCTTCGATCATTAGTGTCTAATGCATCAAACCTGTTCTTGAGGTGGTCTATGAACTCAGTTGGTATATACTCAAAGTCACACCTTGGCTTTCGTACACTTTCTACTTTTCTTCTGTTTCAGTTTGAACCTGCACGTGAGCAATTGATAATCTGAGCCATAATCAGCACCTGGTCCCGTTCTGACTTTTAATATTGAGCTTTTCCATTATCTCTTTCCACAAATATACTCAGTTTGGTTCCTGTATGTCCCATATGGTGAATTCCACACGTATAGTCACCACTTATGTTGGTGAAAAAATGCACTTGCAATGAAAAAGCCATTGGTCTGACAAAATTCTATCATGAGATCTCCAGCATCATTTCTGTCACCAAGGCCATAGTTTCCAACTACCAAGTTGCCTTCTTTGTTTCCAACTTTTGCACTCCAGTCATCAGTAATTACCAGTACATCCTGATTGCATGTTCAATCTATTTCAGACTGCAAAAATGGGTAATAATCTTCCTTATCTTCATTTGTGGCCTTAGTGGTAGATGCATAAATTTAAATAATAGTCATATTAACTGGCCTTCCTTGTAGGCATAGGGATATTATTCTATCACTGACAGCATTGTGCTTCAAGACAGACCTTGAGATGTCTTTTTTGATGATGACTGCAATCCTATTTCTCTTTAATCTGTCATTCCCAGCATAGTAGACCATAGATTATCTGATTCAAAATGGCCCATGCCAGTTCATTTTAGTTCACTGATGCCTAAAATGTTGATGTTTATGAGTTCCATGTCCCTTTTGATGATTTCTAATTTTCCTAGACTCATACTATGTTACAGTCCATGTTCCAATTATTGTGTTTACAGATGTTCCTTCTTATTTTGAGTCAAGCCACATCAGTAAATGGAAGTCCTAGGGGCTTTACTCCATTCCTGTCAGCAAGGTAGACTCTACTTTGGGGACGTAACTCTTCCCCAGTTGTCTATTCCCAATGTGGGTTAGCCATGTCCTTCTCCCTAGTCTGTCTTTGTCTGGAAGCTCAACTGAAATCTGTCCACTATGGGTGAGCCTGATGGTATCTGTAATACTGGTGGTAAAGCTTTCTATATCACAGCAGCATGCAAGCCCCCACAGTACAGCAAACTGACAGACATGTGGGAGTAGGTAAAGATAAACAAAAAAATCTTCTCAAGCACAGTGGTGAAGTGCTTGCTTAGCATCTGGAAAGACCTGAGTCTGATCCTCAGCACACGCGTGCGCACACACACACACACACACACACACACACACACACACAAAAGCTTCAGCCAATTGGCAGGCCTATATTAGCACTAGAACATGAGTAAGAAAATTTCTGCCATCATGGAAATTATCAGCAAGGAATTTCTACAACTTTATCTCTACTTGGCTTAAATGATAAAAAATAAAGGTGGGTACTGTGTACGCTCCTGTAATCCCAATAACTCGAGAGGTTGAGGCAGGAGGATCTTGAGTTCAGTACCCAGAAGCAATCTCCATAACTTAGTGATACCCTGTCTCAGAATTATAATAAAAAATGGGCTTAGTGGTGGTGAAGTTGTTTAGCATGCGTGAGGCCCTGGATTCAACCCCCCAATAATGGTGGAAAAAGTTCAAAAATCTAAATTTAAAAGTTATACAAGAGTCATTCCACAATTTCCCATGAACTAGTGAAGCTGTCTAATAATCCAAGCATGAAGGTATATCATTATATAATTCCCACAATAAATATTATATACTTACTCCCAAACCACTAAAACTTGCTAATGACTAATGATAACTGAACCGAAATTTAGGATTCAGAACACATAAAACTGGTTCTGGTTCCTGGTTCTGGAACTTAAATATGACACATCATTCAAACCATTCAAAACTTAGTTTTCCCAAGGCATAGTGGCACATGTATATAATGCCAGCACTCAGAAGGCTGAGGCAGAAGGATCGGTGTGTTCATGGCCAGCCTGGTCTACGAAGTGAGTTCTAGGAGGGCCTGGTCTATACAGCGCGATCCTGTCTCAAAAAACAACAACAACAAAAAACCCAAAACATAAAAAACCCCACAAACCAAAAAACAAAACAAAATAAGAAAACTCCTTAGTTTTCCAGCAGGGGCTATAATCCCCATTACTCAGGACACTGAGGTATCAGGAGCTCAAGTACAGCTTGGGGCACACAGCGAGACCTTGTCACAAAAAAGAACAACAAAAACTTATTTTCCTCCTTGGTAAAAGAAAATAACCTGAAACCACTGAAAGAGTTATTTTTATTGCTGTTGCTGGCACATCAGACAACGGTCATACGCCTCTCAGAACATAAACATAAGGAAATCATGTTAGCATCTGAGGGTTAATAGGTCACAATTCTCTTTGGGAATTCATAAACAACTTAAGAAATGAGTTTGGGACACTTAAAATTTTAATCAATAAAATGTTAAGTAAGACTATGGGTATAATTTAGAAGGCACAAAAATCTATATTCCAGAGGATTTGAAACACTGACGAAGATCAAAGAACACAGTGTTCGTCATGGACTGCATTCAACATCAACAAAATAAAAATTCTTCCAACTGGGTCAGTAAGCAACTTCATGATAAATGGAGAAAAGATTGAGATAGTCCAAGATTTTGCTTTATTTAGTTCTACAATCAACATCCATGGAAGCAGCAGTCAAGAAATCAAAAGATGCATTGCATTGGGAAAAACTGTGGCAAAGGACCTCTTCATTGAAAAGTAAAGATGTCACACTGAAGACAAAAGTGCGCTTGACTCATGCCACGGTATTTTCAGTTGCATCATATGCTTATGAAAGCTGGATGGTGAATAAAGGAGACAGCAGAAGAACTGATGATTTTGTTTTGTTTTGTTTTGTTTTTGCTTTGTGGTACTGGGAATTGAACCCAAGGCCTCATGCTTGCATGCTCTGCAAGTGCTGGACCACTGAGCTGCACCCTCAGCCCATTTTTTTACTTTTTTGAGACAGGGTCTCGCTAAATTACATAGACTGCCTCTGGTCTCAAACTTGCGATCCTCCTGCCTCTGTCTCCAGAGCCGTTGGGATTACAGGCATGTGCCACTGCACCTGGCCCAAGAATTGATGCTTTTGAATTATGGTGCCAGAGATGAATATTGAATATACTATGGACTGTCAAAAGAACCAACAGATCCATTCTAGAAGCACAACCAGAGTGCTCCTTAGACTCATGGATGGCCTGACTGCACCTTACATATTTTGGACATGTTGTAAGGAGGGACTAACCCCTGAAGAAGGACATCATAACGAAGACCTTCAACTAGATGGATTGACACAGTGGCTACAATAATGGACTTCAACATGAAAAAGCATGTGCACGGCAGTGTTGTGGAGTGTTTCGTTCTGCTGTACATAGGGTCACTATGAGTTGGACCTGATTTGATGGCACCTAACAAGAAGAACAACATCATCATCAACAACCATAACCTAAGTAAAGCAACACTGAGGAAACAATGGTAGGAATTATTAATCAAAAGAATAGAGAAAACCAAACCAAAGATTGAGAGCATATCACTAATCTAAGCAACATTTAGGGTAGAGAGTCCCCCCTGGGTGGCATAAGCTTCTAAGCAGTGAAGAAAGACACATGTGGCTAACAGAGCCTGGGCCTATTAAAGTGCTAACATGCATCAGAACCATCTGTGAAGTGCTAAAAGACACAATCTGTGGTTTACTGAATCAGAATTCCTGGATTCAAAGGTCACATAATTTAAAAGTATATATGAATGTTCAAGTCCCACTTTAGGTAAATTCAGTCAGTATTCCTGGGGATAGAGCCCAGAAATATACACATTACACTAGAATCTAATCTGATTTGTTCTGAATCCATTCTCTGCAAGCAAAGGTTTGATATTCTTTGTCAGAAAATATCAACCAACGTAAGAATTCAAGGTACTTAAAACCTGTATTTCTTATTACAAATTAATAAAACTCATGATGTGTTATATGTGATCTCGGTTAGGGTGATTTTGAAGAAAGAATCTAGTATGTGTACCCACAAAATTAAGGTTTCTAAATTAATAAAAGATAGTAAAAGATCTTGGACAATGTTTAGTTTGCTAAAAGTCACCTAAGTGAGGCCTTCTAGCAGTTAAGTCACTATGATACTCTTTTACTCATTTCCCAAACTGTGCTTTAGTATTTAAAATTATATTACAATGAGGATGAAATAAGAACATAAAATTTAAAAAGCTTTTAAAACTATGTTATTCAAATGTCAGATTTCAGTAGCCGTTATAGATATATGACCATGAGTCTCATAACTATAAGGAAAAAAACCAGTATCTCAGTGATACACAGTGTGAAAATCTAGTTAAGTTAGTTGAGGATGACAAATGATTTCTGTAACTTGGCTGCATAGCCCAAAACACAATTTTTGAAGAATGAGAGATTCATTTCAATTGTTTCCTCCCTAAATACATGAAATCAAACACTATGATTATCAGGCAGACAGGGTCTACGCCTCATTTGTATAGTTAAATGAATCCATTTGAACATATTTTTGATCATCAATTACCTGTTATCTAAAATGGAGCAGTCTGCCAAGGAAATCTTTTTTCTGTCTGTACTGTTTTCATCACTGGAGCTTTCAAATGACCAAAATAACTTAAATATGCTTTGGTTTCAAATTTAGATATTTTACTTTACTGAAGCCAAGGGGTCTTTCTATTTCCAAGTCCCTGAGCCTTTCTCAAAACCTAGCTAACAACCTACATTTAGTTTTCGCCAGGCATGTATGTATTTCACACATACAGAAACTTTAAGGATTTGAGCTGCCTTCTACCTCTCTCAGTAACTTTCACTATGTACTGGCCTATTAGACAATAAAATTACATTTAAAGGGCTTGGCCTACAGCTCAGTTGGTGGAGCACTTGCGTAGCATGTGTGAGGCCTTAAGTTTGATTCCTAGCACAAAAAAAAAAAAAGAAAGAAAGAAAGAAAGAAAGAAAGACAGAAAAAGAAATACATTTTAAAATATCTTGCCCTTTCCACCAAATAAAAAACCACACACAATGAAGAGTGCAGCCATCTACTCAAGTTTTCACTTTCTTGTCATCCCTAAAATACATAGTCCATTTTATCATTAAAGACTTTAATCACTTCAAGGAGATAAAACTAATAATGTATTATAAAGTTTACCTATTCTTATGAAGCTTACAATATAATTTCTGACTCCTTTTCAAGACGATAAATGAAAATAAATAAAACTTCTTTAATCTACTTTTACAATTGTTCCTGTAAGAGTCCAAAGTTTACCATAATATTTCTTTATGTTTTGTTCTATGTTACTGAAACCAATAGGTAGTAACTGGTATAAGATCTGCAATTAATGCAGAAGGGGGGAAAAAAGATTTCTTTCTACTTTTTTAAGCACCCTGCATTTCTGGAGCCACCAGACTACATAACACAAATTCTAGGAAGCCTCTACATCACATGTAGGCATGCAATCTTTGGACAGTTGCTTACTGCTTACCTTAAAACAAGAAGCTCGATACAGTAGTTGCACAACGTGACCAATACTTGTTTTAGAAGCCTGAGGAAATCTTGGTTCTAGTCTTTGCACAACAAAAAGTACCAGCACTTTCCTTGAGAGGGCAGAACCATCTTCTAATGCCAGCAACACCAGCTTCAAGGCCTCTTCTTGCATAGCTAGAAATAAAAAAGGAACACAGTTCATCCCTGCAGATCATGTCCATCAAAACCATCTTTGGGTATTAGTTTTTGGTTGTCCATTACACACAATCTGTATGTAATCAGTACAAAAAGAATATTATCACATATTCCCAAATACAGTTTATTTAAAAAGTAGCCAAGCAAAAGAAACCATTGCTGTTTTTAGGTGCTGTCAAGTCAGATTCAACTCATAGTGACCCTATGTACAACTGAATGAAACACTCCCAGACACTGTCCCATTCCTGGAACCATGTCAGTGCTTCTCTGCTATTCATAGGGTTTTCAATAGCTGATTATTTTGGGATTGCTTCAGGAGTGGGATGTCATGTCCTTCTCCCATTTTTATGGTGCTGGGGATCAAACCCAGGGTTTCAGAGTACACAGAGCAGCACTCTACCACCTGAGCCAAACCCCAGTCCAAAGAAACCATATGTCCTTATAAATAACCAATCAAAACACAGTCAACAGAACTTTAATAAAATATCTGCTTTAGGTATACAATGATCAATTAGAGAATGATCATGTTAAGGGGAAAAAGTAATTAATAAATCACATAGAAATATTTTGACAATGATGACATGTAATGGAAGCCAGGCACTATGGCACACACCTGTAATCTCAGCTACTTGTAAGGCTGAGGTAGAAGAACTTTGAGTTCAAGGCTAGAAGCAGCCTGTGCAACTTAGTGAGACCTTGCCTCAAAATAAAAAATAAAAAAGGGGTTGCAAGGTGTAGCTCAGTGGTAAAGCACCCTGGTTCAATCAAAAAAAAAAAAAAAAAAAAGAAAAAAAAAGAGCAAAAGACAAACAGTAGGCTTATGCAAAAGACAGTTATTCTGCTAGCCTGAAAGTATTTTGTATGTAATTAGTAAATGATATTACCCTCTGGATGCAATGCCTAAAGAAGGTATTAACTTCACTTATTCCATTTTATAACCAGGTATGTCCAGTACAATCTGGATGAAATCATGAGAGAACATTGGGCAAATCTAAATTAAGAAATGTTCTATATAGTAAATGATTTGTATTCTTCAAGAATATCAACACCAAGCTGGGCGTGGTGGCACACGCTATAATCCCAGAGGCTCAGGAAGCGGAGATAGGAGAATCACAAGTTCGAGACCAGAGGAAGTCTGCATAATTTAGTGAGACCCTGTCTCAAAAAGTAAGAAAATGGGCTGAGGGTGCAGCTCAGTGGTCCAGTACCACAAAAAAAGAATATCAACACCATGAAAAACAAAAAGCTGAGGAACGGTTCCAAACAAAAGAACACTAAAGCTAGGCATAGTGGCATATGTTTATAATCTCAGCACCTGGGAATCTGAGGCAGAAGGATCCCAAGTTTGAGGCTACACATTAAGTTTGAGATTAGTCTGGGCTACATAGCAAGACCCTACCTCAAAAAAATAAATAAATAAAAATAAAATAAATAAATATATATATATACACACACATACACACATATATTTTGCTGTTGTTTTGTTGTTGTTGTTAGGTGCCGTCGAGTCGTGTCTGACTCATAGCGACCCTCATAGGGTTTTCAATGGCTGACTGTTTTGGGATTGCCTTGGGAGTGGATTGCCAGGTCCTTCTCCCATATATGTGTATATATATATGTATGTATATATATATACACATATACATATACATACATACATATATATATAAACAGAAAAAGAGAAAATACTAAAAAGACGTGACAAATGCAATACATGATTGTGAACTGTATCTGATGCTATAAGAAACAAAGCGTCATAAAAGACATTTGGGGCTGGGCATGGCAGCCCACACCTCTCAAATCCTAGTGATTCAGGAGGCTGGGACAAGTGAATCACAAGTTTGAGGCCAGAGACAGCCTAAGTAATTTAGGAAGACTGTCAATTAAAAAAAAAAAAAAAAGGGCTGGGGATGCAGTCCAGTGGTAAGAACTTGTAAAGTATGTGCAAGGGACCTGACTTCAACCCCAAAGTACTGAAAAAGGCAAAAAGAAAAAGACAATTTGGAAATGACAAAATTAAAATATAAACTACAGATTATAAGATTGTATCAATGTCAATTTTTTAAATTTGATGAATACACTATTATTAGATGAGAGAGTATCATTGATTTTAGGAAACATGCTGAAGTACTGAGGGTAAAGGGGCATAAAATATGCATCCTACTATAAATGGTCCAGAAAACAGAGAAACTACCAAATAAGGCAAAATACTAAAAACTGGTGAATGTGGGTAAAGAGTACACAGGAGAATTCTCAGCATTACTTTTGTATCTTTTCAGTAAATTTGAAATTATTTCAAAATCAGAAGTTAAAAAGATATGGTTATCAATCAAAGGAGTGGAACCTTAGAGCTGAGAGGTCATGTAGAATCTAGATTCAAAACCAAACTCCTTTTCCCAAGGTAAGCCTACTAAGGCCCAGAGAAGTAAGTCATTAAGCCAAAGTAATATAATTAGCAGCAAAACTGGAGTTAGAAACAAGGATTTAAAAACAACAATAAAAAACATGAGGTAGCTGGGTGTGGTATAATTCTGGCCCTTGGGAGGCTGAGGCAGGAAGACTGATGTGCTCAAGGCCAGGTTGGTCTACACAGCAGATTCCAGGATAGTCTGGGCTACACAGTAAGACTTTGCCTCAACCAAAAAAACAAAAACAAACAAAAAACAATGAAACAAAACAATAAAAAACCTAAGGTAAAGTTCACATAAAATTAAACTGTGTGTTTGCGTTACTGGGAGCTTGAACTTGTGTAAATACTCTACCACCGAACTGTGTTTCCGGCCCCTTATTTTTTATGTTGAGACAGCGTCTCACTAACTTGTACAGTCAGCCTCTGGCATCAAACTGGCAATCCTCTTGCCTCAGCCTCCCAAGCAGCTTGGATTACAGGAATGTATCACACCCCCTGATAAAATCAACCATTTTAAAGTGTAGAAGGTTGAGGGACACAGCTCAGTGGCAGAATGCTTGCCTAGCACATGAGGCCTGGAGTACCATCCTCAGAAGTAAAAACCAAACAAAAATGGGGGTACAACTTAGAAGTATTTAATACATCCGTAATATTGTACAACCAACACTAACGCAAAGACATTGCCTCAAACGAAACCCTACCATCATTAAGCAGTCACTTCTCATATGGTTTATTCACAGCCCCTTGGCAATTACACATCTGCTATTTCCTTCACTTAATGTAGTATTTTCAAAGTTCACCCACCATCAGCAGCATGTATCAATACTTTATTCCTTTTCATGATTGAATAATATTCTATTTATGGATATATTGTATTTTGTTTATCCATTTATCAGTTGACTATAACTGGATTATTTCTACCATTCAATTTTGTTCTATAAAATAAATAGCCTGTATTCGTCAGGAATATCAACATTATGAAAGAAAAAGACTGAAGAATGGTTTCATATAAAAGAATGCTAAAGGTTATGCACAGTGATGTGTGCCTATACTCCTAAGACTTGGGAGCATAAGGGTTTTTGAGTGGGTCTCACTATGTAGCCCAGGTTGGTCTCAAACTCTTACTCCTGCCTCAGCCTCCTAGGTGATGAGATTCCACTTTCTAACTATTGTAAATGGTGCTGTTATTAACACGTGGGTCCAAATATTAGTTTGAATACCTGATTTCTACCCTTTTGGGTATATACCTCCCAGGGAAACTTCTGGGTCATGTTTAATTTTTGAGGAACTGTCAAATTGTTTTCTCTACAACAGTGTACCGTATTCTATGCCCACATTCTCTATATCCTTACCAACCCATAATTTGTTTTTTAAAAAAAATCATGGCCAATAAAATAGGTATGAAATGGTATTTCATTGTGGGTCAATTTTTTGTGGTGTTAGGAAGTGATCCAAGGGTCTGGCATATGCTAGGCAAGTGCTCTACCAATGTACTGAGCTCTACCACTGATCTAAGCCCCTAGCCCCTTCCTAGCCCTTGTGGTTTTTAATTTACATTTCTCTAATAAATAAAGACATCTGTTATATTTCATATGCTTTTTGGCCATCTTTATCTCTTCTTTGGAGGTGAAGTCCACTTTTAAATTGGGTTGTTTGGCCTTTTTTTAAAAATTTTTTTATTAGTAATTTTTTAAAATTTAGTGTACTACTTAATGGGTTTCATTATGACAATTCCATACATATTCATGTTTACCTCCTTGGTTGTCTTTTTGTTGTTGAGTTGTAAAATAAGGAAAACCTGACATCTAATCTAGGGCTTTTTAGGTTAAGGTAACTAAACATAAGCAAATATTAAAGGTAACATTCTTTAATTATATAAAAATGTGGATTAAAAAATGTTTTTGCTAGGCACTGTGGTACACACCTGTAATCCCATCAACTCAGGGGGCTAGGGCAAAAGGATTACAAATTCAAGGCCAGAGGCAGCCTATGAAACTTAGTGAAACCCTATCTCAAAATAAAAAGTAAAAAAAGGGGCTAGGAGCTCAGTGTTAGAGCACATGCCTAGCCTGTGTGAGGACCTGGGCTTAACACCCCAGTACTAAAAAAAAAAAAAAATTAAATATAACTTTGTATTATGGGAAATTTTAGACATATATAAAAGTAGAGATAACATGTACTCATAAAATAATCGTCGTCAGAAAATTTTCATCTATTTCTTATTCATTTTTCTAGTTTATTTTGGCTAGGGCATTTTGAAATACGTCCCAGACAACATATTCACTTGTAAATATATTTACTTGTAAATACTTAAGCATGTATTTCTAACAGTAAGGCTTTTTAAGTCTACAGCTGTACCACCCTGGCATCTGATCTCATCTGATCTTGGAAGCTAAGCAGGGTTGGGCCTAGTTAGTCCTTGGATAGGAGATGGCCTGGGAATTCCAGGTGCTGTAGGCTTGGGAGAAGGACCCAGTAGCCCACCCCCAAAACAATCAGGCATTAAGAAACCTTATAAATAGTAAAGAAACACTTCTCCTATGAGAAAGACTAAATATCTTTTTATATGTTTGAGGCCATTTGTTCTTTTTCTTATATGAACTACAACTTTTGTCAATTTTTAAAATTGGATTGATTATTGGTCTTTTACTTCTGAATTTTTTGGAAGCATCTTATAATCAGTTATATTAGCCTCTTTATGTGATATAATTTATAGATATTCTCCCCAGTTTGTCATCTTTTTTATTCTGCTTATGATTTTTTTCTCATGCAAATTAAATGCAAACTTATATAGTCAAATATCATTTTTGCTCCTTAGTGTGTCTAAATTTTGAGTCAAAGTTGAAAAAGTGTTCTCTATTCCCAGGTTATAAAGTAATTCATTATTTCACTACTTTATTGTTTTTATTACTTGTATAACTTATTTTTTAATCTCAAGTACTTCTGATCTATTTTAATTTAGGTAGTGATAGGGTATTTTTCCACGTACATCCAGTTGTCTCAATGCCCCTTATTAAAAATGTTTCCTTCACAAAATTGAATACTACTCAACTTACAGTTGTAAATTGGAAAGGTAAAACAATAAAGCTTCAAGAAGAAACAGAGGCAAATAATTCATAACTCTGGCATAAGGAATTTTTTAAATAGAACATAGCACTAATCATAAATGGAATTGATTCCCTGATGATTTTAATATTTTTATGTTTTTCAACTGTTAAGAACAATCAAGAATTTATCATGTACTCACACACAAACACTAAAAAAATAAATAAGTGAAAGGCCTACCTTTCCTTGACTTACTACTGTGCAATGTTAGGCCTCTTTCTAGATCAATTTTCTACTCCGTAATATTGTAGCTATATCATCTACCTCAGTGATGGTTGAGAATAGTAAGAAATTTATTCTAAAACATCAAAGCACTGTCTATAATACAGATTATGATTAACAAAAACTGGTTAATCTTTAACTATGTTAAGACACATATGTATAAATAAAGATGGGCTGAGTCTCAGGATTTTTACTTATTCCTAGACATTGGCATCCTCAAGACCTGACAACCAATAAAAAAGCTAAGATGGTGATCTATTTTACCTGGCCCTAGAAACTGGCATCCTCGAGCCCTAACAGCAGCCCATAGATTGGCAGACAATTGCTGAGGGTTCTGGTGCTGTAATATCAGTTCTGTTACAGTTCTTTCTCCAAGTGAACGGGCTGCTCGCATGGCTCTGACACGACCTTCTTCCTCCACCAGTTGACAGTTTACAAGTGTCACTAGTTTCCTTTGCATTGGACGGCTCAGTGCACTCTGGTTCAAACTAGCTACACCTTTAAGAAAAGGGAAACAAAGGGAACCAAAGTTTTTCAATAAAAAAAAACAAGTTAATTTTCATTATCTGTATTTAACTATTAAGTCACAACTTATAAGGTTATTTTACCTAATTTTTAATTACTTCAGATTTTACTCAGGTGTCTTGTTCTCTGGGTTGTGCATATGTCCAAAGACAATACTTTGGAATTAGTCAGCTGTCCACCTTTACTAAAGCAACTGGAGGTAAATTTAAAGATGACTGAATAGAAATTTTAACATAAAAGTAATGATTAATAATGGTTCTAATTTTTTTTTTCAATTGTAGACGAAACATTTAGAACATTGCTTAATGGGGGGCTCTTACATCCTACTCCTTTGAACCTACCCAGGGACATTGCTCAGCAATTTTTCCCTCTACTTGATCATTTCCATCACTATATAATAAGAACAAGTATATTATTATTTCATATATCTTAAAAATCAGCAAGTAAATAGATCTTTTCATTGATTCCTCTTCCTCTATGCAGTGTCTCATTTCTTTCCTTTCTTTTGTAGTAAATCCTCTAAATTTCCTTCTTGCTTTTTTTTTTTCTTCCAGTGCTGGAGATCAACCTCAAGGCCCTGCACATGCTAAAGTAAGCAATCCACTACTAAGCTACAATCCCTGGTCCCTGTTTTTGGAGACAGGGTCTCACTATGCTGGCCTTGAACTCCCTGTGTAGTTCCAGGCTGGCCTCAAATTGGTGATCCTCCTACCTCAGGTTCCTGAGTGCTCAGGTTTTTACAGGTATGCCACCACATCCAGCTATCCTATAGGTTTTCTATATTCACTACTTCCAACTCCTTGCTTCACAATCTCTAAAACCTACTTAAATTCAGTTTTGCCACTATCTCTTTACCAAAACTGCTCCTATCAAGACCATTACCTTTACTTTGCTAAATCCATGATTAATTCTCAGTCCTTATCTTATTTGATCTTCCAATAGCATTCAACAAATTCCTTTAAATATTTTGATTTCTAGAATAATTCATTTTCTCAGTTTTCTTTCTTCTTTTTTCCTTTGCTATTTACATCTTTTTCCCTTGACCTCTTCTTAATGTTGAAGGGACTCAAGGCTTAGTCTATTTCACTTATCTAAACTCACGACTTAGGTGATCTTATCTTATTACTTTAAATAACATCCATATGCCAAAGACTCCCAAAGTTATATCTCCTAGACTTTATACTTAACACAAAATTCATAAATCCACCATTCACTCAATAGCATCCAAGAGAATATGAGACATTCTCAAACTTACTGTAATCAAAACTTAACTCAAGCTTTTCACCTAAACCTGACCTACCCCCACTATTCCTTGTCTAAATTGATGACAACCCCTTTCTAGGTATTCAAGCCAAAAAATCCAGGAGTCATAGTTGACTCTGCTCTGTCTTTCAACCTCCAAATCCAATAACTTAAGAAATACACTTGGCTCTACCTTCAAAATGCATTTAGACAGACCAAGTTCCACCATGTCCACTGCTACTAACCTTGCTCAGACAGCCTCTTAACTGATTACCCTGTCTCTATTCTTACCATTCTATAGTGAACTCTCAACAGAGTAGCCAGAGTGATCCCTTTAACATCAGTCAGGTTAAGTCACTGGTCTTTCAAAACCCTGTACCACCTCCCTAACTTTACTCAGAGTAAAAGCGTAAGTCAAGTCTGTAGATTATCTGGCTCCACTACCTCATTTTAACTTATTTCATACTGCTCACCTCATCATTCACATTCCTCCAGGCACACTCTCAGCTTGCTTTTCTTTGAAGACACTAAGCATGCCTTGGGGATGCTGCACTGGCTATTCCCTCAGCTTGGAATGCTCTCTTACCAGAACATACCTGGTTAACCATCTCACCTTTTTCATCTGACTTCAAGTTCAAAATACACACTCTGAATCAGTCCTACACCAGACACTCTAAAAACTGGAATATGGCTGGTACGGTGGCACACACATATAATCCCAGTACTAGGTAGACTGAGGCAAGAGGATTGATGCAAGTTATTGATGCAAGTTTTACAGCATCCTGGCCTACAGAGCAAGTTCCAGGTCAGCCTGGGCTACACGGTGAGACCCTGTCTAAAAAAAAACAAAAAAGAAAAACCCAAAACCAAAACAAACAAAACCCCAAAAAAGAAAAAATTGCAATCTTTTACCCTCCTCACTGATATTTTTATCCCTCTAATTGTATTGCTTTCTTCCTATACCAATTATCACTTATAGTGTATAATCTGCTTTTTTATTATACTTTCCTTATGTATGTGTGGTAGTAGGGAGTGAACCCAGGGCCTTGCACATACTTTGCAAGTGTTCTACCACTGGGCTGCACACCCAGTCCATTTATTATTTTTTTTATTTTGAGATAGGGTCTAAGTTATACAGGCTGCCTCTGGCTTTGAACTCACAACCCTCCTGCCTCTGCCTCCCGGGCTGTTGAGATTAGAGACATGTACCACTACAACCGGCATACTAACTATTTATTATAGTTTTTCCCTTTTCTAAAATATAAGTGCTATGTATGAAGGCAAGTATATTTTTGTGTTTGATTTATTAAAGTATCTCAGCACCAGAATAGTGCCTGGCACTTGGTCTATGCTTTTTAGTAGGTATAAAATAAATACTTAATTGATTCATCCAATAACTACTGCATCTGTGATGTACTAGTCATTGGGTATGCAGCCATAAACAAAATGAAATTCCACTTTTGTCACAGCACTTAAAATAATATATTAGATTTATATACCCACCTCCCCAAATAGGCTGTGGGTTCCATGAAGAGTGATCCTAACCACTGTAAGTGCTCAACACTTACACTAACCAAGTTCTACTCACCAGTAAAAAATGTTTTTTATGAACTTACCTTTACCTCCACTTAGTGGTTTTAAGTAGAGTGCCAAATCCTCAACACATTTCTCTGCAACCTCATAGTGTTTATTCTCACCTAGATTACTTAACTTTATTGATTGATGATCTGGTACCTAAAAAGAGAAAAGTTGCATAACTACATTCATCCAACTCATGAAACTACTAATTATATTCTTGCTAATAATCTTGGTGAGTATAAAATTATAACAGAGATAATATATCAAAGATATTTAAGTAAAAATAAAGTGAAATAACTAGCCAAACTATTTTCCAAAAACCAAGATATCATTGTACTTAATATTAGAGGCTAGCCAGGTGCCTCAGTGCATGCCTGTCATCCCAGCAGCTTAAGAAACTGAGGCAGGAGGATCTTAAGTACAAGGCCAGAGGCAGCCTCTACAGGTCATTGGAACAGTCTCAAATATGAAAAATAAAAAAGGAGCTGGGATGCAAACTAGTGGCAGACCACTTGGCCCTGAGTTTAACTTCCTCATACTTAAATAAAAAAAAAAAAAAAAAAAAAAAAAAAAAAAAAAAAAAAAAAAAAAAAAAAAAAAAAAAAAAAAAAAAAAAAAAAAAAAAAAAAAAAAAAAAAAAAAAAGTAGAGGCTAGGTGGATTAAGGAAAGAAGAGAAGCATGAGGTAGTTAATAGTATTATATCAAGGCTAACTTCTTGGGGCTGAAACCTGTGCTATAATTACAAAAGATTTTAACACAGGAGGAAGCTGTAGGAAATTATACTTTTTGGAACTTCTTTGTAAGTTTACAAGTATTTCAAAATAAAAAGTAGGGGGGAAAGGCAGGGATTGTTTTCCCCATAGCACTTAGTACCTATTTGCTGTATTATGTACTTATTAATTTTATACTTTACGGTCTCTTACCCCTTGCTAGTCTATAAGCATCACAAGACTATTCTCAATCAAAGGTGCAAACCTGGGGGTTGGGGATGTAGCTCAGTGGTAAAACAACTGCATAGCATGTGTGAGGTCCTGGGTTTGATCCCTAGCACCACACATCACAAAAAAGAAAGAAAGAAAAGGCAAAACTTGCAGTTCTGCTAATTCTGAGTGATCCTGAGAAAATTATTCAACTGTTCTGCATCATTAATTTCCATATCTGCAAAATGAAGATGAATATCCGTATTTCACAGTGCTGTTTGGAAAGTTCAGTTTAATTCAAGTAGTTATATTTATAGGGTGCTTATCATGTGCATGGCACTAGGGATCTATCAGTGAGTAGAGAAAATTTCTTGCCCTGTAGAGCTTATATTCTATGGAGAAAAGAGGAAGCCAATAAATAAAAAAAACATAAATAAATATATAGTGTGTTAGAAAGTAATCACTAAAAATTATACAGCAAAGATAAGGGGTATTGGAAATGCTGGGGACGGGTTATATTTTAAATGGCGTGGTCAGGATAGACTTCCTCTAGGAAAGGCAACATTTTAATAATGACTGAAAAGAGGAGAGGGAAAGAACATTTTAGGCAAAGATAATAGTCACTACAAAAAACCTAAGGGACAATATGCTTGCCATATTTGACAACTGGCTAGAAGGTAAATGGAAGCAGAGAGAGTGGTAGAGGAGGCTGAAGAGTTGGAAGTCATATGCACACGTCTCTATGTGATCTTAAGGGCTGATATAACATTTAAAAGGAATGTTATCATAATACTTGACCTATAGCAGACACTAAATAAACAGTAGCTAGTATGATTACAAAAAGTCCAGGTGTTTCATTGGCTGTAAAATGCCATTATTTAAAAAAGGCAAAATTACTTTAGGCTTCAATTAAAAGAATATGATGCTCGCTTCAGCAGCACATGTACTAAACTTGGAACTATACAGAGAAGATTAGCATGGCCCCTGTGCAAGGATGACATGCAAACTCATGAAGTATTCCATACTTTTTTGAGGAAATACTACATTCAAATATCAACAAAGAAAAAAAGTACAAAGAATATGACCACAATTTTCAAGAACTTTGGGACAGGATCAGGAGACCAAAATAAGGGTCCATGGGGTAGAAGGAGCTGAGATTAAAAACTACAGTCACAGAAAACTTATTTAGTGAAAGTATAGCAGAAAATTTCCCAAATCTGGGGAAAGAAATGGATATCCAACCACAAGAGGCATTTAGAACACTAAACAGACATGACCAGAAAAGAACCTCCCCAAGGCACATAATAATTAAAATGCCAAGATTACAGAACAAAGAAACAATATTAAAAGTTGCAAGAAAAAGACACCAACTCACTTACAAGGGAAAACCCATCAGAATTTTATATCTCTCAGCAAAACCCCTAAATTCTAGGAAAGGATGGAAAGATATACTTCAAACCCTGAAAATAAATCATTGCCAACTGAGATTATTATATCCAGCAAAGTTGTTAACTACAATGGATGAAAAAATAAAAACATTCCATGACAAGAACACACTGAAGAAAGATATGACCACCAAGCAATCACTGTAGAACATACTTAAAAAGAATCCTACATACAGAGGAGAAAGGAGTAGTCTTCACCACAACAGAAAGAAAAGAACGAATAGTTTATGAACCAAACAGGAAAACATCCAATCCAAAAACAGCATACCTTTCTCAATAACACTAACTATAAAAAGCCTTAACTCTTCAATTAAAAGACATAGATTAGTTAATTGGATTAAAATACAAGATTCAACAATTTGTTGTCTGCAAAAAACCCAGCTCACTGGCAAGGACACTCACAGACAGAAAATGAGAGGAACTGAAAGCCGAAACAACAACAAAAAATAGGTGTAGCCATTCTTATATCAGACAAAGTAGACTTCAAGTTAAAACTAGTCCACAGGGACAAAGAAGGTCATTACATATTAATAAAGTAAACAATGGACTAAAAAGGTATAACAGTTGTAAGTATAAATGGACCAAACAATGGTGCACCCAACGTCATTTAAAAAACCACTACTCGACTTAAAGGGATAGACAGATCCAGATACAATAATAGTGGGTGATTTCAATAGCCCACACTTATCAATAGATAGAATATCTAGACAAAAACTCAACAAATAAACTTCAAAGTTAAAAACCACAATAGATCAGCTAGGCGAGGTGGTGCACACTTGTAATATCAGCAGCTCAGGAGGCGGAGGCAGGAGGATCGAAAGTTCAAGACCAGAGGCAGTCTGCGTAACTTAGCGAGACCCTGTCTCAAAAAGTAAAAAAATGGGCTGAGGGTGCAGCTCAGTGGTCCAGCACTTGCAGAGTATGCAGGTGCAAGGCCCTGGGTTCAACCCCCAGTACCTCAAAAAAAAAAAAAAAAAAGAAACCCACAGTAGATCAAATGGACTTAATAGACATCTACAGAATATTCCACCCAAAAGCTACAGAATATACATTCTTCTCAGCAGCCCATGGAACGTTCTCTGAAATAGATTACTTTTAGGCCATAAATCCAGTCTTAATAAATACAGAAAAACAAATAATTTTATGTATCTGGTCAGATCATAAAGGCATAAAACTACAAACAAACAGCAAGAAAAAATCCAGAAACTACACAAATACATTCTGGAAAATGAACAATATACTCTTAAATAGCCAATGGGTACTTGAAGAAACAAGAAAGGAAATTTAAAAATTCCTAGAATCAAATGAAAATTGAAACACAACCTACTAGAACCTTTGGGATACAGCAAAGACAGTTCTAAGAGGGAAATTTATAGCTATGACTGCCTACATTAAAAAATTAGAGCAGGCTCAAACAAATAACTTAATGATGTACCTCAAACTCTTAGAAAAACAAGAACAAACAAATCCCCAAACCAGTAGGTGGAAAGAAATAATAAAGATCAGAGCAGAAATTATGAATGAAATGAAGACTAAAAAAAAAAAAAAAATTGATGAAATAAAGATCTGGTTCTTTGAAATGATAAACAAGACTGACAAATCCTTAGCAAAACTAACCAAAGGAAAGAGAGAAAAGATTCAAATCAAGAAAAAGACATGGAAAAGGAAATATTATAATAGATACCAATGAAATCCAGAGAATCATTAGGGAATACTTTGAAAAATTACATTTCAAAAAACTGGAAAACAGATGAAATAGATAAATTCCTGGATACATATGATCGGCCAAAATTAAGTCAAGAGGATATAAACAACTTAAACAGACCTATAATAAGCAACAAGATTGAAGCAGTAATAAAGAATCTTCCAACAAAGAAATTCCCAGGACCAGATGCATTCACTGCTGAATTCTACAAATCCTTAAAGAAGAATTAGCACCAATGTTTCTCAAATTATTCCACAAAATACAATTAGAAGAAACACTACTGTACTCATTCTATGAAGCTAGTATTACCCTGGTAGCAAAACCAGAAAAGGATACATTAAAAAATGAACACTACAGACCCGAATCCCTGATAACTTAAATGCAAAAATCCTTAATAAAATACTTGCAAAATGACTTCAACAGCATATTAAAAAGATCATACATTATAATAAAGTTGGTTTCATCCCAAGGATGCAAGCCTAGTTCAACACATGCAAGACAATAAATGTAATACAACAGATAAATAAGCAGGGAGCAGTGGTGCATGCCTGTAATCCCAGCAACTCAGGAGGCAGAGGCAGGAGGATTATAAATTCAAGACCAGAGGCAGTCTGCGTAATTTCACAAGACCCTGTCTCAAAAAGTAAAAAAATGGGCTGGGGGTGCAGCTCAGTGGTACAGCATTTGCAAAGTATGCAAGCGCAAGGCCCTGGATTCAATACCCAGTACAGCAAAAAACAAAACAAAAACAAAAACAAAAAAACAGATAAATAGACTCAGAAACCACATGATCCTATCAATAGGTGCAGAAAAGGCCTTTAGCAAAGTTCAACATCCTTATATGATAAAAGTCTTGAAGAAACTAGGAACTGAAGGAACAAACCTCAAAATAATAAAGGCAATATGTGAAAAACAAAACACCTAGAGCCAACATCATACTAAATGGGGAAAAACTGAAAGTATTTCTCCTAAAATCAGGAATAAGAGTGTCCACTGTCTCTACTGCTATTCAGTGAAGTAACTGAACTATTAGACACAGCAATAAAAGACAAGAAAAAGAAACAAAAGGGATCCAAATAAGAAAGGAAGAAGTCAAATTATCCCTATTTGCAGACAACATGATCCTGTACTTAAAAGACCCTAAAGATTCTACCAGAAAACTTTTAGAGCTGATAGACACTTTTGGCAATGTTACAGGATACAAAATTAACATGCAAAACCAGTACCTTTTCTGTGTACTAATAATGATCAGACGGGGAAAGAAACCAGGATAATATTCCCATTTACAATAGCTTCAAGACAAATAAAATACTTGGGGATAAGCCCAAGGATGTGAAAGAGCCCTACAATTAAAACTTTAAAACACTAAAGAAAGAAATTAAAGACACCACAATGTAGAAAGATCTCTCAAACTCATGGTCTAGAAGAATATTGTGAAAATGGCTGTATTACCGAAAGCAATCTACAGATTTAATCCAATTCCCATTAAAATCCCAATGACATTCTTCATATAAACAGGGAAAAGAATCCTAAAAATCACATGGAAGCACAAAAGACCCTGAATTACTAAAGCCATCTTAAGCAGAGAAGAACAATGCAGGGGGCATCACAATTCCTGATTTTAAATTATACTATAGAGCCATAGTAACAAAAACTGCATGGTACTGGCATAAAAACAGACAGGTAGACCATGGAACAGAACAGAGGATCCAGAAATAAACCCATGTGGCTACAGCTTCCTGATATTTGACAAAGGTGACAAAAATATAAATTGGAGAAAAGGCACCCTTTTCAACAAACTGTGCTGGGAGAACTGGATATCCTCATGAAGAAGACTGAAATTAGATCTCTGTCACCTAGTACGAAAATAAATTCAAAATGAATTACGACCTTAATGTAAAATCTGAAACTTTGAAAGTGCTAGAGGAAAACATAGTAGAAACTCTTCAAGACACAGACATAGGCAAGGACTTTCTGAATAGGAACTGAAAAGCACAGGAAATAATAGCAAGAATTGATGAATGGGATTGTATAAAGTTAAAAAGCTTTTGCATAGCAAAGGACACAATCATCAGAGCGAAGAGACAATCTACAGAATGGGAGAAGTTCTTTGCCAGCTATACATCAGAGGATTAATATCTAGAATATATGAAGAGCTCAAAAAATTAAAACAACAAAAAAGCATATTTTCTTTCTTATGTGGATGTTAGACTTCAATATATGTTCGTTCCTAAAACATATAAATCATGAAAGCAGATGGGACCTAAGTAGGGAAGGACAATGGACTAAAGAAAAGGGAGAGGGGGCAAATAGAAAGGGTAATGGGAGAAAAGAGAAAAAATATCACATACGTTGCTCTTCTGGAAAAATCAGTATGTACATATATACATAGATATACCTATCTATAAAATACGTAGAAGTAGAAAGGATACCACTTGTGGACAGGGAGGGGTTCTGGGAGGAGGGTCATGAGAGGGTAAGGGGGAAGTTATTGTGAGCAATATGCATGTATGGAAATGCATGTATGGAAATGTCATAGTAAGATTCCTTAAGTTCTACATTAAAAATTACCAATAAAAAATATGAAAAAATACACTGTCAATTAAATGACAGCATTATCCAATTGCAGATGTATCTTGATTTCAGAATGTCTAACTTTACTATAAAAACTGAAAGTAGATTTTGTGCTTTAAAAGGAAAACTTCAAATATCAAGATACTAAGAAATGAATATAGTATCTTAGTTCATTACATTTTCTAGTAAGTCAGAAAATTTACTAATAAATCAAAAAAATCCTTGGTGTCTTACATTATTTATTTATGGGCGTTATGTAATATTTTATTTTGAGACAGGATCTCATAACATAGTCTACACTGGCCTGGAACTCACTATGTACCCCAGGCTGGCCTTGAACTCACAATCCTCCTGCCTCGGCCTCCCAAGTGCTGGAATTGAAGGAGTGTACCACCACACCCAGTTACTACCTCCTTACATTAACATGTAGTGTGTGATGTACAAAATTTCATCTCCTTTACCTATAAAGTAGGAATAAGTATCTTAAGAGCTGTGGTAAGAATTAGTAAAAATAGATGCTAACTATATACTACCATATGTAACACAGAATATACTCTCATTAAATGAAAGTTATCATAAATCTAGGGTCTTACCTGAGCAAGGGTCTTACCTGAGCGCAATAGCGCATACTTATAATACCAGTGACTTGGAAGGCGAAGGCAGGAGGATTGCAAGTTCGAGGTCAGAGGTAGTCTGCATAACTTAGCAATATCCTGTCTCAAGATAAAAAATAAAAAAAGGGGAAAGGGGTGCAGCCTGGTGGTAGCGCATTGGTAGAGCACTAGCAACGTGAGACCCTGGGTTCAGCCCCACAGGACCACACAAAAATAAATAAATTAAGTCAATCAATAAATCAATCTAGGGTTTTTCTGAGTCAGTAAAATGATAGAACATGAAATACTCCTTGTGTGGCATAGGTGCATAAGAATTCGTTACTGACACTCTAGTAACAGATTCCATATACAAGTACATATGTAGAACTTTTTTTCTCATTTGTATTATCTTAAATAAACTGAAGTTAAAAAGAAAACCACAAAGTCTGTATCTGAGGACTCTAGTTGGTTGGCTTCTGGCAAAAGCTTTGACTATATTTCCTCCTCATATCATCTAATGAATAAATGTTTCTGAATGCATTTGTAAAAATGTTTCTAAAGAAAACAAAAAACTGTTTCTTATACATCAAAAGCACTTATATAAATATAGTTTGACCACAGCATTGAGGAAAAAAGGAAATATATAACTAGTGGAATTTAGAGTTTCACATAAGAATTTGTTATTTTTGAAGAGAATCTAAGAATATAATCATGAAAAGCAGGTATGTCTCAGCTATCATGAAATATATTTTGTATCCTTTAATGAAAAACATTTGACAGTAATTACAGATACTACATTAATAAAATTCTAAAAGCTTACCTGGGCTCCAACTAACTGGAGAAGTGCAAAGTTGACAGGAAGCACATCTATGTCTGTGTTGATGGCAGTCTGGTCAAAAGGACAAGCTTTTCGGTGAAGTTTATTCAAGCAGGTCTTGCAAACAGTGTGTGAACAACCTAAACTGATGGGTTTGTGCACATTCTCATCAAATTCATTATAGCAGATTGGACAGGACAGAAATTCTGTCCATTGAGCTGCCTGCACAGGCATTGTGGAAGCTGGATGCTCGGGTTAGCAGTCTAGCAGATCATTATTTTGCTGTGTAGTGTTTTGTAAGCTGCAAATGGACAAAAGTAAGAATTAACTACATATTCATCATTCATCTTTCAAGAGTTAACTTCTAAAGTCAACCATCATAGCCTCATAATCGGAAACATTTCTGAATAGTTTTATGTGCTTTTGATATCTTTTAAAAAACTGTTTGTTGAATTAATGAAATTTCTGAAATTCTGCCCAGAACAATTCACTAATAATGCCTCCTTAAACTAAATTCTGTTTATTTTGGTTGTCCACATAATAGTCATGAAAGCTTTTATGTATTTTTCTTAAAGACCATAAAAATATAAGCAGATTAACTTTCCACATTCCATTTTTAGGAACACAAATTGCATTAGTCTGGTAGGTATGTTTTTAAGCGTTTCTCTTCAATAACTACTACCCCAAAATATATCAATATGGCTTAACAGTTAGTGAGTTTTGGAAACTACTGATCAAATGATAAAGCAGGGGCAAGGGATGTATCTCAGTGGTACAGTACTTGTTTAGTATGCATGAAGCCCTGGGTTCAATTCCTAGCACCACAAACTTTAAAAAAAAAATAAATAAATAAAACAAAACAAAATAATACTGTAGTCAAATGCCAAGAAGCAGCTTTGGCATCTGAAAGAGGAAATCTCTGGTCAGGTTAACTGAAATACTGAAAATCTACATATAAGATTATGATGACAGAGCTGGTTGTCCATAAATGAAATAATAATACTGACTACAAAGCATGGTGCCAAAGAAGAACAAAGAAAATAATGCCTCAAAAAATCTTGCAGGAGTTCACTACAATGCTTGTGACAAAACTGTATCATTGAGTAATTATATATATCCACATGTCAGGTCCAGTAAGGTTGATTTACAAAAATAAAACATTCTCTTCTAATAATTTTAAGCAGAGAAAAACATAATACATAAATTTCTGTCCTTGCAATGATTATAGTTTGGGGAAAGCTAAATATGCATATGACTATAAACAGAATAGGCACATCAAAAAAAAAAAAAAAACCTAGAGAATTTTATTTCTAAGATTAAAATCTTGGTTTCAGGTTGGGAGTATAGTTCAGTGATAAAGTGCTTGGCTAGAATGCATAAGGCCCTGCGTTTGATTCTTAGCATCACAATAATAATAAAACCTTTGTTCTATAATCTTTAGTAAAATAAAAAGTTTAATAACCAATAAAATAAAAAGTTTAATAACCAAACTATACTGCCTAACTTATAAGTTCAAAACTTATGTAAGTCTAACACAGGCTCTCTAGTGAACAAGAAATCTAGGTATTTAGGGCAATTAAACAGCCCATATTTTATTTCATACAAATATTTACCAACCCAAATATATTAGTTACTAAGAAATTAGGTGTTTTAAAATGTAGTCCTATTTAAAAGAGAGAAGTACGTAACCAACAGTTTTCTCCAGTATCCCAAACATACAAATAAGGAATTCTAGTAGTGGTTTTTTTGTTTGTTTGTTTTCTGCAATACTGGAGACTTGAACCCAGGGCCTCACACATGCTAGGCAAGCATTCTACCACTAAGCTGCACCCCTTGTTGTTGTTGTTGTTGTTGTTGTTGTTGTTAGGTGCCGTTAAATAGGTATCCAGCTCATAGCGACCCTCTGTACAACAGGGGAAACACTATTGTCAGTGCTTCTCTGCTGTTCATAGTGTTTTCTATGGCAGATTGATTTTTGGGAGGGGGTTATCAGGTCCTTCTCCCAAGCCTACAGCTTCTGGTGTTCCCAGGCAGTCTCCCATCCAGGTACTAACCAGGCCCAACCCTGCTTAGCTTCTGAGATCTGACCGGATTGGATGCCACAGGGCTACCGCTGCAGGCAAGCTGCACCCCTAGCTGCTTTTTAAAAAAAATTTTTTTTAGAGATAGGATCTTGCTAAGTTGTGAAGGCTGCCTCTGGCCTCCAACCTGCCATCCTCCTACCTCAGCCTCCTAAACCACTGGGATTATAGGAAAAGGCCATGATACCCAGCTTTAGTAACGTTTATTGTGTTTTTATGTTCACAAACACCAAGGTTTTAAAAAAGTACTAGGTAAAAATGAATTATAGGTCTTGCCATGTCAAAAGCATCCTATACAATATACAAACTTTTTTTTTTCAAACAGCCGTAATGAAAAGTATCAATAGCTTAATTTTTAAACTAGCCATATCTTGCAAGTTATAATTTATTTTTACACTGATTTATCAATCTAAAAACCAGGTAGTTGGCCAGGTGTGGTGGCACATGGCTATCATCCCAGCTACTCAGGAGATGGGGGCAGGAGGATGGAGAGTTTGAGGCCAGAGGTAGCCTGCACAACTGAGACTTTGACTCAAAATGAAAAATAAAAAGTAAAAAATGGGCTGGGGGTGCAGCCCAGTGGGAGATCACTTGCAAAGTATGAGAACCTATGTTCAACCTCCAAGTACCACAAAAAAATAAAATAAAATAAAAACCATTTAATTTACTTCCAACTATAGGGATGAGCACTAAGCAGGTAAAAAAAAACTTAACATATTTAATATTCTGTTTTCTGGTTGCAGAATTATGAAAGGAAATTTTGTGAGTCTAAATAAAAATGAATTCCATCTTAAATATACTACTGACAACAGTAAATTAATAACTTGAAAAGATACAAGTTTTTCATAATGGGTACTTGTTTGGAAATGTTAATTCTGTTGCAGTAGGATATCATAGGCCACTGAGTAATAGGAAACAAGGAGCAAATACTCCTAATTCTTTAGTTTTCTCAGATCATCCAGTATTTCAAACCACAGAACAGTATTCCAGAATATACTTGATAGTTTTATGGTTTAATAGCCCTAATGTTTTAGGCGTAAGAACACCAGAGCCTCTAATATAATCAAAGCTGAGGCTTAATTTCTATTAGAAATTGAATTAAAATGTAAAAAAAAAACCTTAAACAAAACTTTGGAAATAACTGCCGAGTTTCTCTCCTGCTTTATGCCATATTCTAACAGCAAAATTAAGAACTTAATTTTCTTTATACGATGAGATATAAAAAATGCTTTCTTCAGATTCCAGAATTAAGACACATTAAAATAAAATTTTATATAAAACACAGAAAAAACTTAGAGTACATTTAAATGTTTAATTAATAATGACAAAATTGGACTTTCAACTCTTTTAGAAACAGTACTTTATAAACTTATCTAGAAAGTATTTTTGTAACTACCAAAAGTGATAACTATTGTCTTGTAATATTTGTAAACAAAGCATATATGTGAGCCATAGAGATCTAAGAATATATATTAGTTTGTAAAACTTCTAGGTTTATACTGATACATTTAATAGGGACTTATCTTAATTGCTATTAACATTTATAGTGCATACTGAAGTAAGTATTCATACTAAATATATTCCAAAACATTTCAAGTTGAGATAAAATGGATTAAAAAGCCTACTACTCTGGATACCTATGGGAATTAAGAAAAATATTCCAATATTTATATTAACTAGTTTTAGTAACTAGTTTTTAAAATTGAATAATAAGATAAAGCATGGGGTTAAGAAACACTAAATTAGAAGTGGAACCTTAAACAGATTCCACTTACTCCCCCAAGTTGTAAGTTTCTTGTTGTGAATGCTAACTCATAAAATAGAAGAGTGACAGACATCTCTCATATGATGCAAACTACAAACTACTATATTAAGAGTAAACTCCTTATCAGCTAAGCACTTTCATTTTCTGTTATTAGGCCACCATATTATACAGCCAGTTCAGGACAATGACACTTGATTTTAAAATGTCAGAATAGAGTTTACATCTTTTTTACTGTTGCATGTACCTGTGTATATATATAGTATTTTATAACTCTGTATAAAAATATAAACATTAGGTTCTAGTCTGTTAATTAAAACAATCATTGTTTTCATTCTAGTTAAGCAATGTGAGGACTATAAGCTACTAAATTGAACTATAGCAGTACTTCTCAATTCAGAAAATTTAAAAATAATTAGCTTTGGATTTGAAATTATAATTAAAATGTATTAAGTACAATTTAGGTCTTAACTTAAAAAAACAAGTAAACAAACAAAAGCCAGTGGAAATAATCTGTAAATTCTAAAACCAAGCATTCAAACATATCAAAAGGATTGGAGAAAAAGAATTACAATTTTAAAGATTGCTATTATATGTGAGCCTGCAGCTGTAGCCCTGCGGCATCCGATCCTGTCAGATCTTGGAAGCTAAGCAGGGTCGGGCCTGATTAGTACCTGGATGGGAGACCGCCTGGGAACACCAGAAGCTGTAGGCTTGGGAGAAGGACCTGGCAACCCCCTCTCAAAAATCAATCTGCCATTGAAAACCCTATGAACAGCAGAGAAGCACTGACAATCATGTTTCCCCTGTTGTACAGAGGGTTGCTATGAGTCGGATACCGACTCGACGGCACCTAACAACAACAACATTATATGTGATTTTGCTATAAGTTATGAAATGGATAGGACTCAAACTTTACTTCTTGAATTAATTGAGTAGAACTCGGTTTTAAAAGTATGAGACGTAACTTTCAGTGCATTCTAATAGCGAAATGAGATAACTTTCTATTTTAACTAATAAAGTTTTGCTTCTTTAGTGATGGCTAGACTTGAAAAATACTTATTTTTCAGTTGTTGTTGTTGTTAGGTGCTGTCGAGTCGGTATCCGACTCATAGCGACCCTCTGTACAACAGGGGAAACACGATTGTCAGTGCTTCTCTGCTGTTCATAGGGTTTTCAATGGCAGATTGATTTTTGGGAGGGGGTTGCCAGGTCCTTCTCCCAAGCCTACAGCTTCTGGTGTTCCCAGGCGGTCTCCCATCCAGGTACTAACCAGGCTTGACCCTGCTTAGCTTCCGAGATCTGACGGGATCGGATGCCACAGGGCTCCGCTGCAGGCATTATTTTTCAGAGAGAACTTAATTACTTGTTTCTGCCTGTCAAATAGGTCTTTAGCCCTCTGTTTATCCTGATTGTAAGATACTCTCTCAGAAGATTTTGGTTTTCCTATGTCCACTTTTTAAAAATTTACTTATTTATTTGTTGAGGTGCTAGGGATCAATACATGGTCCTTGCATATGCTAGGCAAGCACTCTACTACTCAGCTATATCCTCAGCCCCATAAGTCTACTTTTATTCAGCTAATTTATTTCTAAGACTACTGCTGCTCTAGAACAGCAGTGACCCTTAAAAAATAGCCAGGCACCATAGTGGATACCCACAATCCCAGTGACTTGGGAGGCTGAGGCAGGAGAATGGAAGGTTCAAGGCCAGAGGCAGCCTGGGCAACTTAGCAAGAGCCTAACTCAAAACAGAAAATAAAAGGAGAGCTGGGGATACATCTCAGTGGTAGAGCCACTTGCCTAGCATATGGAAGGCCCTAGGTTCAATCCTCATCACCCCCCCAAAAAAAAGAAAAAGAAAAAGAAGTGAGTCATTAAAAAATTTCTTGTAGTCACATTAAAAAAAGACAAAGAACATAGGTAAAATATTAGTAATATATTTTATTTAGCCCAATTTATCCAAAATATCATTCCAACATATCACCAATATAAAAATTATCTAAATATTTAAAAAGAATGTACTAAGTCAAATCTGGTGTGTATTTGACACAGCACATCTCAGTTCACACTAGCTCCATTTGAAGTCTTCAACTGCCACAGATGGCAATTGGCTAGTACTTATGAGTCGAACTCGACTCGACGGCACCTAACAACAACAACAAATTACTAAAAATTGTAAAATAATACTCAAACCTAAATTTTATTAAGAATTTTGAGCTGGGGGTCACACTTAAGATTTTCATTAAATTAGAAAACTGATTATGCATAAAGATGTAACTTACAACATTCATAAAACTGAATGCAAAATATCAGTTTATTTTAAATTTCCAGCTAGCTTTCTTTTACCATGCTTCCTTTTTCCAATAGTAGGAAGTGAAACTTCAATCCAGTACCACCAAAATGGTGAGTTCTTACTACTTCTAAGTTTATTTAGCATTCTTAGCTATCACATACAATGTAGACATTCTATTTTTAAACGCAAAAGCCTGACTATAAAGAAAATGTTTTTTCAATGGAAAATTAAAAAAAAAAAAAACAGAAAATGAATTAATGAAAACATGAACAAAGGACATAAGTCTTCTTGCATGTCAGGTTCACACAACAGTAATAACAAATCAGGGGTAACTCAAAGGATCCACTAATGAACTGGACTACAATTAGATCCTCAAAGAATAAAAGCCTGTTTGAACTATAACATCTGCTTTTTCTAAACATGACTGCAATATATGTTTAACATTTTGTCCTTCTAGCAATTTTCCAAACTCAAAACTTTGGAAAACATGAATTACCAAACTAACATAAATGGCGATACTGAAAAAGTCTTTAACAGGATGTGATGGCCTCCTTGGCTTCAAGAACTGAATGTGGAAGTAAACAACGTAAGACAGGGATATTAAAACAGTGTAGCTTTTTAACTAGATAAAAGGTGAAAACAGAATCCATGAGCTATTCTCCTCAATGATCCAAAAAGCCTTAACTTAGTCTGTATATAGTTAATTATAAAAAGGATGCACCCACTAAAACATTTGTTTCTTTGCTTTTGAGTGGAATTATATGACTTTGTTGTAGCAACATTAGCTTTCTCACGTTAATCAAAACTTCCTGGTGGAACTTAACAGGGTATCTAATACAAAAATGGTCATAAAACTACTTAAGTACTTTATTTGGGATACAGAGTCATTCTAATCTCAGTGGTTTGGAGAGTAGAAATGATAAAGAAGGGACCTAGGTAAGAGGGCAGGAGGAATTAAAAAGAGAACCCAGGTGAGTTATATGAAAATATAAAACAAGTTGAGAATCCCTGGATTAGATCTACTTTATGTCAGTGATTACTTAAGACTATATTGGTGTGAAGGCTGTATCGACCGGTATCTTAAACTCTGGTGATTTGAACGATAGAAATGACAGTTACCTTCATCTCCTCTCTTTTTGAAAGCTAAGGACAGAGCAAAGTAGAGATGTTTCTCTGGGAAACAAAGATGCTTTCTACCATTCTTCTAAGATGGTGGAAGAGTCTCCTCAAGGGGGGAGGGGGGAGTGGAGGATGAAAGAGGGACATAAGAAAGCCATAGCAGAATTCCCTGGCTCTGTTTCGTGCCATTGCTCCTAGTCACATCCCCTGTGCAACCACTCCTGTCTGGCCATCTCCCTCCAGAGAGGTGAAGCCTTCCCAGGGCATTGTTTGGCCAGGGCCCCTTATTTACACCACTTAGACCGCCTCCACCATCCTAGCGCTAGGGTCTCGGGAGCCCTAGGGTAGAAAGAGGAAACGCGAAGGCAGGACCTGATCTCAAGGACCTCTTCCCAAGCCCCTCTTGCTAACTGGAGTAGAAAAGCAAGAAGAAAGCCTGGCCTTTGCCTGGGTGCGTTCCCCCACGGTCAGAAGCGTCCCCTCGGCCAGTGTCGAAGGAAGGTGGCCATTGAGCCTTTCGCTTCCTATCGAAAAAGCCCTACCATGGAAAGGGGCCTCCGTAGGCCCCGGGTTCCGCCCGAGTGTCAGGTGCGGCCCTCGGTTCCCAGCCCTCGGGGCACCGGCGGTCCCAGTGCACAGGCCTCCGGGCCGGGCCGGGTCCCCCGTCCGACCGCCGGGGACTGGGCACCCAGGCTGGGGCCTGAGCCGCAGCGAGCCCGCCCCCGCCCTACCTGAGGGGGCCCGGGTGGGGTCGCTAAGGGCCGCTCCCGGGAGCCCCGCGACGGCGCGGCTCGACGACGGAGGCGCCTCGTCTCGCCGGGGCAGAGCTCGGCGGCGGTTTCACGGCCTCAAACTCCATCGGGAGCTACAGGGACAGCCCCGTTGGCGGCGGCGAAGGCCGCGACGGGGCCTCCTCCTCCTCCCTCCCTCCACCTCCTCCTCCTTCTCCTCCTCCTCCTCACCACGGAGGCGGACCTGGAGGGATCCCGACTTTAGCTCTCGCGAGAAGATACACTTCACGCGAGACTACGCAAGCCCGGGAGTTGGGGAGGTGAAAGAGAAGTGTAGTAGCCCTGGCCAACTAAACTGCGCGTCAGTTTCCTTCTGGTCAAGTGGATCCACCCGCATCACGTGACGAGGGAGCCCCGGGGTACTGTGGGAGATGCTGTGAGGAGGACTAGGCAAGTCGAAGGGATTGATGGGAAACTCCTTGTACGTTCATCAGCCCCCTGAGCCACCCTAAAAGCTTGTTATCCATTGAGCAGAATCTAATACATCTGTGTTACATCCTTTTTCACTTTTTTGTAAGGAAATGCTTGCCGGATTCCCAAGTAATCTCCCAGTTACAAAAACAAAACAAAAACCACGAAAGTTTATTTGACAGACCAACCTACGTGATCGCTTTATTAAAAATTGAGCTTGTCAAAAGCTAGGAAAGATCAAAACTTAAGCACACATTTTGGCATCACAATAAACAAATGTTGAAGGATTTTTCACAGCAGATGGTAAGGTACCAGTTATTCTTTCTGTTCTTATGGATGAACAAACAAACTGGGAATAGGGATAAAGGAATTAACAATTATTAAATACTATGTGCCAGGCCCTGTGTTAGGTGATATTTTAAAATATTTATTTTAGATTTATTCATAGTTTACTGATTAAGGTAATCCTAAAGGGGATGCTGTGTACCGTTTGTTACTGATAAGAAACTGAAGAACACAGATTAAGAAAATGGCCATGACTTATTAAACTGAAAACACTTTCAATGTGAAACCAGATGTCTCCACAAAAAGATCTACGAAAACAACCTGAACATATTTTAGGATATGGAAAAGCACCTTATATAATGAGCTTTTAAAATATATGGTTATGAGCCGAGAATAGTGGCGCACACCTGTGATCCTAGCACTTGGGAGGCTAAGGCAGGAGGATCACAAAGTTGGAGGCCATTCTGGGCTGCCTAACAAGAATCTGTCTCAAAAAAAAAAAAAAAAAAAAGTTACTTCCTGACATGGAATTGATCATTGGGGAAAAGACTCATTGGCCCCCAGCAGACATTTCTTCCATGCATTATTCTCCTTTTCATTCTCTTATGCCAATCCAAAAGAAATGTTCCCAACAATCAATGGTTCATTTCTGTATTTTCAACTAGATAGTGGATTTTACATATACATATGCTCTCCAACCTACTTTATATATGTATTATTCCATTCTATTGATATATACTTTCCATTCCAGAGGTCATGGAAGGAAAATGTGTATGTGCATATTTATCTACCTACCTATATATACATTGTTGTTGTTGTTAGGTGCCGTCGAATTGGTATCCGACTCATAGCGACCCTCATAGGGTTTTCAATGGCAGACTGTTTCAGGATTGCCTTGGGAGTGCATTGGCAGGTCCTTCTCCCATTTTTGCGGTGCTGGGAATTGAACTCGGGATCTCAGAGACTGCAGCTCAGCGCTCTACCAACTGAGCTAAATCCCAGCCCTATATATACATATATTTGATAAAATTTTCCAAAGGTGGCATGACCACTACATTTACAATTACAGTCCCACTCCCTTTCCCTAGCATTCCTTATCCCTTTATTTCTCTCCAAATCTAATTTCAAAATCTGACATACATTAAATGTACTTGTTCACTGTTTATCTCCCTTCACTAGAATATCTTTCATGACAGCGATTTTTTTTTTCATGTATCTAACGTCGAGTACAGGTATATATAGTAAAAATTCATAGGTATCTTTGGAATGAATAATTAAATAGCCAGGAGAAAATATGTCTTTCTTTAAAATCCACAGATGTAGGCAAACTCAAAGTTTCCCATTCCCATCTCCAGTTTATTAGTTCTTATGTAAACATATAAAATAATTACATCCAATGAAAAGGGGCAAAGATTTTCTCTTACAACAAAGTAACAACTACCTTTTCAAGTACTTTTATATATATATATAAATGGAGAAGAGGCTGAACTCAGACATATAGCATTTTTGTCATATCAGAAACACAAACTAAAAGTATTTTAAATTAATTCTACACTTTTCTTTGTCACACCTGCATATTTGAAAAGATTCCATTTTCCTGAAATTTTTTAGACATGTCATGCAAACAAATACTCTCCTAGGAATGTTTTCAGATCACTCTGTGCTACTTAACAGGAATAAATAATATAAATAACAACTATCACTTTTACAAAATACCCTCCCTCCAAGCAAAAATCTCAAAGTGCTCACAAAAAATTTTTACAACAATCTTACAAGGCACACATAAAACTTAAACAGAGTTTAAACCAAAAGTTTTTAAACATCCAATATGGTAGATACCAATTCCTAAAAATCGGCTTTTTACTATATTTACTGTATTCTCCTCCCTTCCCCAACCCTCCCCCCTAAAATTTTGTCCTAGGAAGCAAAAGTAAGAGAAATATTTCAATCACAAGTAAATTATTTCTGAAAGGGAAATATTTTCACAACTATAAATGGCCACTTTTAAGTCAAATGGGAAGGAAAATTAAGCACTGAATTATTACATTATCCAGTGGAAGAAAGCACAATTTACTTTTAGAAAAATTGTCTCTAACAGAGTACTCAAATAGCAACATTCTTGAAGACACAAAATTCTTTCTTGTCTTCCCTGTTCTCAAGAAGAATTAAATATAAAATCATAAGATTATAGACCTGGAAATGATTTTACAAAATGCTGAGATCAAAGTTACTATATATATAAGTTTAAGAAAACCTTAAGGACAGCTGACCTGTCTAATGCCATAAACTAGTGTCCTGGGTTACAAACTCAAGTTTTCTTATCAGATACGAAAATTCTTTAAAGTCTCTCTGAGTTAAAATTTTAATATCTTCCTCACAAAAATGATAATTGAACATTTATAATAATTAAAATGTGATTCTTCACAAAATTCTTATATGGTACAAAGTATATTACATTTTAAAATCTGGAAAGGTGTCAATGGAAATTGTTGTTGTTAGGTGCCATTGAGTTGATATCAACTCATAGTGATCCTATGTACAACAGACACACTATTGTCAGTGCTTCTCTGCTATTCATAGGGTTTTCAATGATTGCTTTTGGGGAGTAGGTTGCAGGAGCCTTCTCCCAAGCCTACAGCACCTGGTGTTCCCAAGTGGTCTCACATCCAAGTACTAACCAGGCCTGACCCTGCTTAGCTTCCAACATCTGATGGGATTGGATGCCCCAGTGGCACAGCTACAGACCAGTGGAAATCAAACAGTAGAAAGTCTACATAATTCTACATACATCCGAGGAATATAACAGCATGAAAGTAAGATGCATTCAGTCAGGCTTCTCTACTAAAAGTAGTTCCTATGTTTACAGGAGGTGATTAATGCTGCAATACATTTTGATCTTTTTTATAACATAAAAAAATGTATTATATGCATACCGGGCTATTGGAGAGCTGCTGCTCAGAACACAGTCTGAAATATTACTCTCACTAAATCATATAGTCATAGTTTTCCTTTTGGTAACTTTCTGGATTAATAGCTAATAAAACTGTAGGGATGGTTCAGATCTTTGTCAATACAGTGAATGAAAACTACACAAGTGAAAATGAAAAAATTACAATTTATAACTAATATACTAACTACTCACATTTAAACTGTTCATCTGGTGATGGCTAGAATATATACTGGCAATTCAAAGTTAAAAAGGAGTTGAGCATGGTAGCACACTCCTATAATCCCAGCACTTAGTAGGCTAACGTAGAAGGATCTTCAGTTTGAGGCCAGCCTTATTTACATTGTCTCAAAATGAAATAAGATAAAATAAAAATTAAAATAAGGGAATGACTGATATACACATGAATTAACCTTAAAGAAAGGTATTATAGTAGGTGAGGAAAACACCTCATAAGGGAACATACTGTAAGATTCCATTTATATGAAATTCCAGAAAAGGCAAAATTATAGTGATGAACTACTGTTAAGGTTTAGGCCTGGGAGGGGCTGACTACAAGGGGTCAGCATGGAGTTTTAGGGGGTAATGGAACTGTTTTGTATCCCACTTGGCAGTGGTGATATATAAATGTATATATGTGTTTAAATTCATATAACTATACCCCAAAAGAAAGGTCAACTTTACTACATTAACCAAAAAATAAAGAGGAACTTTAAGAGTAGAACAGATATCTTTGAGAAAGTTGGAGTTTCTAAGAAAAGTAATTTTTCACAGCCTATACCAAAAGCAGAATTTTACTGGCCACAAAATTAATCCAACTGTATTAACTACAATAAGCAGATGGGCTTACATATTCTAAAGTATGAATAATGACAACTAATGGAAATCAAAGAATTTAAAGGAACAGCAACACTTTTATAAGAAAATTCTGCTACTCAAGTGAATGTGAATTGTGTTCCTCTATAGTTTAAAACAATTACCTTGGTGTTCAGTTTAGGATCAAAGAGCAGTGATTAAAAGAAAAAATTTGCTAGTCTTACTGTTCTTAATGTGACTAGTAATAAACAATGTTGTTGTTAGGTGCTGTCAAGTTGGGTCCAACACATAGCGATGCTATGTAAAACAGAATGAAACACTCCCTGACACTGTGCCATGTATGGCACTATGTCAGTGCTTTTCTGCTATTCATAGGGTTTTCAATGGCTGATTGTTTCAGGGTTGTTTCAGGAATGGGTTGCCAGGTTCTTCTTCCATGTTAGTGGTGCTGGGGATTGAACCTGGGTCCTCAGAGAGTGCAAAGTGGCACGCTAATAACTGAGCCAAACCACAGCTCCTAATGGATAATAGTGTGTTTTAAAATTTATTGTCTCTTCCTGTCATCCTAATTCATTAAATGTATTAAATGGTTGGATTTAACAATTAATTATCTAGAGACTACAAATCAGAATCTGCAAATACTTCTGGATCTTCTGTTATTACAATCAAGGACATTTAAGAGCAGAACACTATTTCTCTAGGTATACCACTGGGACTTACATATAGTCTAGGAAACAAGACAGAATCTCATCAGCTTTATTATGCCTCCCACAACCTTAGAACTGTTAGAAGTTCTGAAAGAATAGTATGTGCAGGCAGACCAAAAATAAAACCTAAAGATGGGGTCAGGGAAGGGTAGCTTACAATATTATAAATGTTGCATTTCTACAGAAAGACTTGCTTAACAGAATGATGTAAGGTTGACATAGGAAGTATATGATCTCGGTTATAGTAGATCTTGCCTTTTGAGATCAGGCCTAGGTAGTTTTTCACCACTGCTTCTGCCATGAACAGAGGTTAAGTGCTTTTTGAGGGCAGATTTGTGCTTGAAATCCATATCACAACAGTGGCATTTGTATGGCCGATCCCCACTGTGTATGTTCAAGTGGTCCTGAAGCGTGCTTTTAGCCGTAAAGGTCTTCAAGCACACAGTACACTGAAAAGGCCGTATGCCCATGTGCCCGCGAATGTGCCGGTTGAGGTTTTTCTTCTGTGTAAATGTTTTCCCGCACTGTAAGCACAAGAACAGTTTGTGCATCTTAAGGTGGCGAAGATAGTTTTCAACGTGAAGAAAGCCTCGAGGACACCTAGGACACTGGTGCCTCAGTGAGTAACTCTCATCCAGATTCTGAATCTCATTCACTGTACCAGGACTTCCATCAGTATTCTCACAAGATGAGCTCTGACCTTGATTCCCAGGAACTTCTGCCACTCTGCTTTCAACTGTAGAATTGATCAATGAATGCTGTGTTTCAGAAAAATACATGTTTGCGTTTGATGAGGTACAAGGCTGTGAAAACTGCCCGCTTTCTACACCAGCTGTACTGATAGATTCTACATGGAGGATACAAATTTCATTCTCTTTAAAACCTAAATCTACTGTAGAGAGCTCTGGTGACTTCAGTTCCTTTCTCTCTGAGGTCAAGTTCTCTACTGTAGATTGTAATGCATTGTTTTCTTCTTCTTTAACATGGAAATCTAGGTTTACTGGACTATCTTCTGAAATTTCAATTATCTCACAGTCTTTATCAGAATTTTCTTCTTCATTCTTAACACCTGGATCAGAAGATTGACACAGGTCAGTGTGTTGGTTATTTTTCATAGAAAGATCAATTTCCAGATACTTTGACAAAGCTTCTGTGCACTTTTCCACAATGTGAACCATTTGAAGGTAACTGGCAGCAGTCAAATATTTCAAAAGTTCTTTCCTTTTAACTTCAAGTGCTCCAGTATAGCAAGAGAGCAACAATTTTCTGCCAATTTCTGCACTCTGCAGAATGGTGATCCTGACATGTTTTGACTGTGTGAGTAAAAACTGATCTCTCATGAAAGTAGAACAAGCAGCCAAAATCACTTTGTGCCCTTGGAACTCAGTGTCATTAATATAAATTGATACATCACAAAATAAATTCTGCTGTCTCAAGAGATTCATTTTCTGCAGGACTACATCTCCTTGCTGTTCAAACTGGAAGTGCAGCACATCAGACTCAGCAGCCATGGTCACAATCTAAGCAAAATAAAGTACACTGCTGTAAAGATAGGAAATGCTTTTCCCATGCTGTGATAATAATCCTGCCCCCCAGGCCCCCTAAAAAAACCCTGAATTGGGAAAAAGAAGATCCAAATTCTCCTTTGGGTGCTAAGACTGAATCCCTGTGCAACCATCTCATAACTCAGAAATATAATGCATTTCTCTATGATTTCATGGTATATTGTTCATATTTTTGTTTTAGCATCTATTGCACTACACTGGATAGTGTAATAGATGGTTAACAGTTTCTATGTTTGTCTCCAGTAACACACACAGTGATCACCAAGAAAGTAACTTATCATAGTATCCCTTAATGTAATGTCTAAACTTCCTACTACCCACTCCTAGTAGAGGTCTTCAGTCCTGTTCACCTGGACCACTGCAGTCTTCCAAATGGTCTCCTTGACATAACTCTCTTCTATATTCTGAACTACCCTCCTAAATACCACCAAAATCAACACCATTAAAAAAATTTTTTTAAATCTCTCTTGTGCACTTAGATGGGAAGGGGGGGGAACACAGGGGAGCGTAAGGGGTAACCTATATGAATAATGTTTATCAAATTACATATATGAAAATTGTCACAATGAAAAGCATGTCAAAATGAATCACATTATGATGTACATTAAAAATTTCTAATAAAAAAAAAGAAAAAAAAAACCTCTCTTGTGCCTCAAGTCCTCCATTGCTCTCTGCCACCTCCAGGATAGCATTTTGTTCTTAAAAAGAATGCATGCAAGATCTTTCACAATTTGGTCTTATCCTACCTTTCTAGCTTTATATCTCTATTTTTCATATTCCAAACTCCTTAGATATTAAATTTTTCGTCTCTGCACAAAACATCTGAATACTCCTTAGTATATCTATTACACTTGCGTTTGTAGCTTTTTCCAGCTCGCGATTTGGCTTCTTTAAGCACAAACCAACTAAGACTAATGTGACTCCTCCCTACAGAGTCTGTTGCTCCCAGAGCGCCGCGAGACGAAGGGTGATTCATCTGTGTTCCTCCACTAAGCCCTGGAACTCATACACAGCAGGAGGAGCTCAGGATCACTTGAACCAAAACTGGATCCCAGGTGCCTGGAAGCTCCTTCCAGCGCTGCATCCACTGCTTCCCGTGCTAAGCCTTCCAAAGCCAAGGCCCTATCAGCCAAGGAGCTCCAGCATCAGATCAGCCACGGTGGGTCCGCGCCCGGCTGCTCTCGTTCTCCTCCTCTCCCTCAGACCTTGCCGCTAGGCGATCTCCTCTGTTCTCACTTACCGACTCAGAAAGCTGGAGTTCAGGCTTCCGCAGCTGCGGCGGCCCAGGCCGGAAGGTAGACTTAGCCTGGGAGGAAACACATCCGGCGTCTACAGCTTACTTCTTTACCGGGAACGTCTGGGCGCCCCGGAAGGACATCCCGAGAGGCTCCTTCGCGCCCACTTCCTCCGCTCCTCCTATTCCAGAAAAATCTCCACAACTCGGGTCGCGGGTTTTGGAGCACTGGCCGTTCACGTTCGTGACTCCGCTTGAACGTCCGAAGTGGAGACTGAGTATGAAGTCGAGTTGCAGCACGTATGTGAGGGATATCCAACGCCAGAATCCCTGGAGGGTCCTGACGGATTATTGTGGGCGGGTCTTCTTTTTATGGGAGCCATGCACAAATTAAAGTGTCAGAGAAGCCGGGCACGGTGGCACATGCCTATAATCCCTGCGACTCTGGAGGCAGAGACAGGAGAATCGCGAGTCGAGGCCAGAGGCAGCTTGCACAATTTAGCTAGACCCTCTGTCAAAAGTTTAAAAAGGATTTGGGGGTGCAGCTCAGTGGTAGAGCTGCACAAGGCCTTGGGCTCAACCCTCCAATATCGGAGGGGGAAAAAAGTGGCAGAGAAAGGAGACTACCAGAAGGTTCTGTATTTGCAATTGTCTCGTCAATGCCCCATGGAGTTCTGATCTCAACCTTAGAATGTAGCTTCACCACTCTATCCACCTCTCTTCTCCCCTGGACCTAGGTTTTCCCTCTGGCATTCTGTCTTTCCCTTTGGCGCTGGGTTGAACCCAGAGCCTTACTCATACTGTGCGGGCAGCCTCAGCCCAAAAAGGACTTTTTGATTTTATGCTGGGGACCGAGGCTTGGCCTTTGCCTAGCCGAAGCATTCCGTCTTTCCATTTGTTCTTCAAACATCAGTTCATGTAACACATTACTGCCTTACATTAATTGATTCTCAGCTGGAAATCTATTATGCCTTGGACTGCATTTATTACACCTACACTGAAAACGTTTAAGGGGAAGGTGTTTAACACAGTGCTTACCGATCTTTGCATTCCTTCAGTCTTGCACTTTATGGACCTCAAGTATTTGTGGATGGATTGGTGACTATTTATTTGCTTATTGGTGCTAGGGATTGAACCCAGGGCTTCATGAATACCAGGCAAACACTCTATCACTAAGCAACACTCCTAGCCCTGAACCAATTCTTAAAAGCAGTTGTTCAATTGTGCCAGCAGATTCTCATGGAAATAACTAACTCTATTTTTGGTTATCCCAGAATCTTTTTCTTTTTCTTTTTTTCTTTTTGAGACAGAATCTGGACACAAAGCCCAGGCTGGTTTCTGACTCACAATCCTTATGCCTCAGCCTCCCAAAAGTGTTGGGATTACAGGCTTGTGGCAGTATCCCCAAGGGTAGCATTCTTGATTAATAGATATTTTAAAGAAAATAAACATTCCTGGATTCAAATTCAAGCTATTGAAAAAGAGCTGAAGGTGAGAGAGTAAGAAAATAAACTACTGACACCAGAGTTTTAATAGTCACACTTTTATTAAGGAAACTTCCCCATAGTAAGTGAAGAGGTAGTTCATAGTATGTCTAACATACAACAGGCTTAGAACAGCTATTTGCAAGCTGAAATAAAATGTTCTTGGTTTGTTTAGGACAATATTATAGAAGTTGTGACACTGGTCACCTTCCATTTATACATCTTCTAATAAAGAAACTAAAATAAATGAAAACCACAACTGATTTACCTCAAAACCACTTCAGTTTGGAGTTTGTTTTTAAAATTAAATAGTAAATAAATAAATGACAGTAATTTTTTTAAAAAAACGAACAATGGTAAAGAGAGTCCTCTCTTAGTTATCCTGCAATCTATAAAATACAAATGCTGAATAAGGTTTTAAAACCCCTCCTCTATAGGAACATGACTAGTTTTCAGTCATTGTCCCCTACAAAACATACTTGTTATCAATAAATTGACCTCTTTGCAATATAATCTAAGAAAAATGTATAACTAAAGAAGGGGAAAAGGTAAGTCCCACCAAAATTAGAAAATGTCTCATAGAAACAGAAGATCTCTCCAGCCAAGAAATGGAGGAGACCACAAATTACTTCAGTGGTTTGCACTTCCAAAAAGTGAGAAGTAAAAATTTTACTAGTACAAAACCATAAAACCACAAAAATGCTGATTTTAAGTGTTCAAAGAAAGTTTTATTATTAGTAGTATAAAATCAAATTGAGACCTTGTCTCCCTATGACCACATGAGACTATAAGCTCTGTGAGGGCTTATAGGGACCATTATCAATCTTACCTTCATATCCTCAGTATCTAGCATAGTGCTTGGAAACTGTAGGTGCTTAATAATTATTTCTCGAGGCTGGGGATGTAGTTCAGTGATAGAGCACATGCTTAGCATGCACAAAGCCCTGGGTTCAATCCTCATCATTAAAAAAAAGAAGAAAAAAACTCTCTTGAATGACTGAAATGAACCCAGAAATAGTATGCAATGGAAAAGGAAAAGACCAATCTTATTCGAATTCATGCCTTGTAGTCTTCAAACTAGTTACAAAAACAGGACATGAATGTGAGCAAAGGAAGCACTCCAACTTGAAATCTTCCTGAGAAGAAATGATGTGCAGAGAAAATCCTTAAAACATTGGTTGACGTGGTAGTCTCATTGTTGCATAGAATTGGTAAGCTGGCTGAATCATGTAAAAATCAGAATGCTAGGAAGCATCATTAGACCATATAGTGAGTGATGTTGGACATAAGGTACCTACTAGTCTTTTCTCTCAACTGTAAACTCATTATAAATATTTGAAAATAAGAGAAATTATACCTCAAAACTGACTTACATGTAAATATATCAACTTACAGCAATTCTCTGATTATATAAATTAAGCCCAATTTTTAGATTATCTGTGTACTCTCATTGAAACAGTTTTCTAGAAAAAAATCACTTTCACATTTGGATCCTTGCATTATTCTTACTTGCCCTTTCCCTTCCTAACCAACACTCAGCAAACCAGTCACTTGCTTGGGAAGAAGGTAATATTCATCTAGCTAAAATTTAACAGGGGCTGGGGATATAGCTCAGTGGTAGAGTGCTTGTCTTGTATGTGTGAGGCCCTGGGTTTGATCCACAGCACCACGATAAAATAAAATAAAAATTTAACAATAGTTAATACAAGTCTCTCTGTGATATTTTCTTGGCAAAATCTGGGCTGTCTCAGCCAAAAGGGAAACACAAAGGTGAAACAAACTGGGAGCTTTTCCTAATGCATCATTCTTCATCATATACTGACTCTTTTTAAGCCAAGGTATAGTGGGAAGAATCAAGGGGACATTTGTTCTTAGTCAATTATCTACTTTGGGCAATCTTGCCCAGCCCACATTTTTGGGCTTTGGATGTCTCAACTTAAAATGAAGGAGATGGAGTAAATGTTCTCTTAAGATTCTCTAACACTCTATTACCTAGGTCAAACTCATGGGCTAGAAACAAGATAGATTCAAAATTTTATGTCTGAAATGTCCTTTGAGAAAAACTTGTTTTTCCATACTGGAAAATCAACTTCGTATTATCTTCGTATCAACTTCGTGTTCTATCAAATGTGGCAGAGTGGGACAGTGCACCTTTTACAGGAATGTTTGAATGCAAGAAATCTGATTACTCCTTTGTGTCCCATTTTTTTTCATCTATTTTAAAAATTAAGATACACCAGGCAAAGAAAATTTAGAGACATGTAGAGTGTCCTGTACAAAACTATGATGGCCAAAGTCACCTTTCTGAGGGCTAAACTCTGATATAAAGTTCAGAGACTAAGCAGCCTATTTCTAGAGAGACCTTTAGTGTGCCTGAAGCAATCCTGATTACAAAAGTATCAATAAGTAAATTACATATTATTATGAGTATGTAGCCTATTGTCAGGACATGCTACCTGGAAAACCTCCCATGTTAATGCTGTTGTATAATTGTATTTCTATCTTTGTTGATAATGCTCCTCATGGGGATACCTAACTACACGCCTGCAGGTGTTGCTAAAAAGACTGTATACTGCTCTATAGGAACAACTTAGTGAGATTAAGTTGAGCTATGATGGTGTTTAAAAGTACAGAATAAGCCAACATACTTCTTTATAGTTGGCTCCAAAATAAGTACAAATGGAAGGAAGCAGATCCATTCATGTATCAGACATGGATGAATTATCAGTAGGCAACCAAAGGGTTCTATCACATACGTAAGTCAATGGCAGTATCACCTTATATCTCAGACTATTTTTATGCCAAAGAAAAATATTATTCACTTCTCATAGCAGAGCATCTATTAGTAGAAAGTAGATGATGTTATTAATTTCTTGGTACCTTCAGAATGTCCCTGGTAAAAAGCCTAAAATAGTATCAGTCTAAGACATAGTCAACATTAGGTAGACAAATGGAATTATTCCTTGGGAAAGAGAGACAGACATCACAGGATAAATAACTCAAAACACAAAATGTGAGAGGGCAAAAGGAAGGCAAAACCACTCCAAGTGGTAAGTTGCCTGGTCTATTAGTGCTTTAACTCACCCACTAACCACCTGCACAGAGGCTTTGGAGAAGTGAAACTAGCAAAATTACTCCAATTGCCACATTCTCAGTCAGTCTTAGTTGTGAGCATTAAGCCCCTACTCAATTCACACAAGTACTATCACTCCTTAAATTCAGGACAGCTTGGGCCAGTTTACCTGCATCCAGGACCTGTGTTGCATCAGGTTGTGGCTGACACCCTTTAGAGTCTGTGACTGTTGTACACGCAAAAGAATCAAAATCCACTGTTAGGTCTTGCACATTTCTCTCATTGGCATTATCAAAGCTGTTTTTGCCATGCAGCTGTTTAAGGTGTTTCCTCAAAACTGGCTTATGTGCAAAAACCATATCACAATAGTTACACTTATGGGGCTTATCTCCACTGTGAAGGTTAAGATGATCCTGTAAGGAACACTTCTGAGAAAAGGTTTTCCCACAGATTTTACACTGGAAAGGTTTAATTCCGGCATGTACACGCATGTGTCGATGAAGGTTGCCTTTCTGAGTAAAAGTCTTGCCGCAGAGTAGACACATAAAGAGTTTATGCATTTTTAAATGGTTGGCGTAGTTCTCCAGGTGACGAAACACCCTGGTACACTTTGGGCATTGGTGATGCCACTGTAAGCCTTTCTCTACACCTCGGATATTAGGCCCAAAAACATCTTTTGAGGTCATGATGATGTTATCACTGCCTGCGTAAGAGAGGGCATAATTGTGGAGATGGTTTTGTTCTATTTCACTTACTCTGTTTTCCACAGTTGAATTTATCAGGGAGTGCTGGGGCTCTGATGAATGTAAAGCAGTGGGTTCAGAAGAAATAAACTGGTTTTGATCCTTTTTACTTCTAACCTCTGATACATCCCCAATAGATTCTACCTTAACAATCTGAATATCACTGTCCTCCATATCCATACTGTCTTCAGATGGATGAATACAAGGTGAGTCCTGCTTTGGAGAGCCTCTGGCATCTCCTTGCTGTTCTTTTGACTGGGGAGAAGCACTCTGTGGTTCACATCCCTCTTTACTATCCATTGGTTGTTTTGGCTTTATAAACTTCCACAGGGCCTGTGTGCACCGTTCTACAATGTGGCTCATCTGAAGAAAGCTCGCAGCAGTCAAGTAATTGACCAGTTCCATCTCAGGGAATTCCAGCACACCACTATAACAGGATAAGAGCAACTGTCTCCCCACTTCAGAACTCTGCAATATGGAGATTTTCACCTCTCTGGAATCATTCAATAAAAACTGGTCTCTTAAGAAGGGGGAACCTGCAGCAAACACAATTTTATGCCCCTGTACCTCAATATCATCTATGAGAACTGTAACATCACAAAATTTATTCTCTTCTCTTAATTTGTTCATTTTTTGTAACATTGAATCTCCATAATTTTCAAACTTGAAGTGAAGGAGATCTGATCTTTCAGACATTTTGGCAGACCTAAAGAACAGAAATGTAAAAAGGTTGAATTTAAGAAAATTCAAACAGTTAAGAAGCCTGGATCTACTTCCAATATCAAACCTGTTGTTATTATTTGGTTTGTATGTTTCCAAATGAAATATTCCTTGAAAAAGGAAGTGATTACAGCACCTTTCAAAAACTGTTAAAAATCACTCCTTACCAACATCAAGCATCAACTGCACCTAAATAGTGCATATGTATAAGTGTAAATAGTAGCCATTCATTCCACTTTTTCAGATATTTAGTACAAGAACAGTGCTTGAGTTAGTCCAACACTATTTTTTCACTTCTCAAATAAGAATTCTATCAGGGCTCAAAAACAAACTAAAATATCCCAATACAATTAAAGATGAATTAATTATTTTCTTTTGCATGTAACTGTGAACCTGCTTTATTAAGACTAAATACTCTTTTCCCTTGCTTTGTATTTTAAAGACACTGCAGTGATATTGCTTGTTATATTCATTCCATGGTAAACCCTTTTCTGGTTAAATTGATGTGAATTTATTCATGTAACTATTTTAGTAACAAAATGAAAGTTAAAGACTTAAAAGGACAGTGTTCAGTGTCAAAGGCATAATTCTTTTCCTTTGCATTGTGAACATTTCTCAATATAGAAAATAATGAAAATATTAAACTAGATGAACCACTTGATGGGAATCTGAGGAGCAAGGTTTATCTACTCAATCCCTACTAGATTCTGTTCTTTTTTTATCCCTATATATCCATCATTACTTATCATTTTGACAACTAGAAATGATTCTTAAATGTTTACCTTGGCTTTCTGTTCCCCAACACTGTGCCATGCCTGGCACTGTTGTCAGTGCTTCTCTGCTATTCATAGTGTTTTTAATAGTTGATTGTTTTGGGAGTGGGTTGCCAGGTCTTTCCCCCAAGCCTACAATACCCAGTATTCTGAGGTGGTCTCCCACCCAAGGACTAACCAAGCCCGACCCTACTTAGCTTCTGAGATCTGATGAACAAGGAAGGAAAACTGTTCTAAAACATTCAACCATGGAGAAGGTATCTTTGCCAAAACTCTCTGCATACGTCTGGAGATGTAGCTCAGTGGTAGAATGCTTTCCTAGCATATGAGAGGCCCTAGGTTCAACGTCCAGTACTATTAAACACAAGCAAACAAAAAACCAATTCTGTATACTGGTCTGTTTATCTAGCAGTTCTTTTGGATGGTTCCATTGTTCTGATTCCATACTTTCCAGACTTTCTCATAGATTGGCTCCTCATGTGTCTCTCTAAATGAGGATAAATAACCCATGCCAACATGTTAATACAGGTCCACTTGTTGTTGTTAGGTGCTGTTGAGTTGTGTCCAACTCATAGTGACCCTGATAGAGTTTTCAAAGGCCGATTGTTTTGGGATTGCCTTGGGAGTAGATTGCCACATCATTCTCCCATACAAATTCACTAGTCACTGTAAAAATAATAAATTGTCATTCTCTTTTTATATGCAAATCTATGAGATCAGTAGGTATGTCATGTCTATCTTTGTGAAATAGTTGTATGATTTCAGTACATCAATAAATTCACCTTAAATTTTGTGCATTCATCAGTCCCTTAATTCAGAGTCAGATGAAATAGACAGCTTCTCCTGGCCACAATTTGCCCCTGGGGCCAATCTTTGTAGTCTTAACTTCTATAACACTCACATACAAAAGAGTCACAGAGTATTAGCTCCTGGTGACAGAATGTAGATTTTATTTTTATTTCTCAGGGCCTGCTAATGCACTGTTTACTCCAGGCACTGCCATATTTGTTTTCTTAGTCTACAACACTACTTTCTAGCCAATTGTGACTCCTTTATTTTCTGAGAGGCTCTTGCATGACCACTTAGAGTAGAAGAGTTGTTTCTACGGTCCATAGCACAGTACTTGTATCATAACACACAATGCACTTCATTAAATACATACTTCCCTTCCAAACCATAAGCTTCATGGTATTGGAGGGAAACATCTCCATCATATCCAATAGATATAATGCTGGGAACCTGTATCTCCTGAGGCAAAATATTCTTTTGCTTTTGCTTCAAATTCTTCTTGCGGCCACATTGTCTGTCCTATTACTGACCAAACTCTCTTCTGTTCAAGCTGGTGTGTATTGCCATCACCTAGTATGATACTGGGCTGCATTTCAGCCTCAGTTGATAAGAGTGCTGCTCTGCACTCTTAAGGCCCTGGGTTCAATCCCCACCACTGCAAAAATGGGAGCAGGAACTGGCAACCCCCACCCCAAAACAATCAGGCTTTGAAAACCCTATGAACAGGAGAGAGGCACTGACATAGTGTTGAGCATGGCACATTGTGAGGAGTGTTTCGTTCCATTGTACATAGGGTCACTGTGAGTTGGGCCTGACTTGATGGCATCTAACAACATTGTACTAAATACACAGCAGGTGCTCAGTTTACTTTAGTTGAACCCTAAATAATTAGCTTAACAGTAGTTAAAAGGGTAGAATTGTTAGATAGACCAGCATAATGTCTTCAGAGCCATTACAGGTTTGAGGCCACAATAGTCTAGAAAGGAATGAAAATGGAAACAAGGAGCTAGAAAAAATAACAAGATATCCTGAAGAACTTGGTAACTGACTGAGTATAGAGAATGAAAACCATGAATATGTAAAGATTCCAGCCGTGTGCAGTGGCATATGGCTGTACTCTCAGCACTCAAGAGGCTGAGGAAGGATTGTGAGTTCCAGGCCAGCCTAGGCTACACAGTAAGACCCTGTCTCAAAAAGATTCTAACCTACATAGTCCCACTGAATGTCATTCAAAGAACATAAAATTTACGAGGGGAACCAGTGTGGCTTAGGTACACTGACAAAAATAATCACAAAGTATAAGCTTTTCTCCTGTGTGGCATTCTGAATACATGGATATGAATGATCACAATGAAGATTAAAAACTAGTAGGAGAGGAGAGATGTAGAGAAGCAAATGTGGTATCAGAGAAAAGACAGTGTCAAACATAAAGGAAGATCTAGAAGATACAGAGAACATATCAGTAATTTAAAGCAGCAAAATTGTATTATCACTGGTCAGTCTTAGCAATTTCAGTAGGTTAAAATATTCATTCTGGGAGCACGCCTGTCATCTCAGCGACTCAGGAGGCAGAGGCAGGAGAATTGCAAGTATGACACTAGAGGCAGTCTGCATAGTTTAGCAAGACCCTGTCTAAAAAAGTAAAAATATGGGCTGAGGGTGCAGCTCAGTGGTACAGCACTTGCAATGTATGTAAGCGCGAGGCCCTGGGTTCAACTCCCAGCACCACACACACACAAAAATTCATTTTGGAATTGAAACAGTGAATATTCTAATTTATTATCAGAAGTTACAAAAATGACTGTTGTTTCAAGTGGCCAAGCAAAAGTGGCACTCTTTTTTAAGAGTTCAGTTGGTGTCCAATGTGTTAAAGCTGACCATGATACCTTCAGGTCAGTTTTCCCATTCATATCCAAAAATGAACATTAATTGTTTCCACTTATACTATGACAGTACTCAGAATGTTTTAGACAACTATCCTCATGGAAAACTGTTCACTGATACTCTAAAGATGAGGAGCTGAAGTCTGATTTCATTTACTTCCTACTCATCAGTTCTCAAGAAACTTGCAATTGGAGCAGTAAAGCAGGTATCTCAAGTGCTTGCCATATATCTCAGGAAATTGCTTGCTTTGATCTGTCTGTCATAGTCCAAGAATGTGAGGAACAGTTATTCTGTTTATTTTAGGAAGTTTTTCCTAATACCTATAGCCCACCCTATCCTTTTGATAAATTCCTATTTCAAGGCCACACAGTTTATCCCTTTATTATTTCCTGTCATTAGGCTTTTTCCCAATATACTGTTAATTATTTGAGAGCAAGGATCAACTATTATGCTTTGCACAGCTCATTAGACCAAAACCTGCAGAATAATGAATTCTTAATGCTGCCTATGAAATTATTATTGAGCTATGATAAGGACACTCTTCATTATTATGATACCCCCTTTTGAGTACACAGGGAACTCTTTTTAGGGTTTGTTTCCAAAATAGTTTTGACCATATAAAATCAAATTTTAAACACTGTTTAAAAATCATTTTAAAAATAGGTAATATAGAGCTGGGGATTTAGCTTAGTGGTATATTGTGTGGTTAGTATACACAAGACCCTGGATTTTATCCCCAGTCCCTCCCTTCCTCTCTCTCCCTCTTTCTCCCTCTCTCCCTCTCTCTCTCTCTCTCTCTCTCTCACACACACACACACACACACACACACATGCAAACAGGTAATGTAAAATTAATTACATTTCTAATAAGTTGGCTTAAGTTTTTAAAACATGCGAGGAAGGATTTCTAATGTTTTCTGAGTCCATGATGCATTCCAAATATAATGCAAACTCCCTAACTGTAACTGACCCAGTTAACCCTGAAATTGCTGTATGTACTTTTTTTTTTTTTTTTTTGGTGGTACTAAGGGTTGAACCCAGGGCCTTGTGCTTGCATGCTTTGCAAATGCTGGACCACTAAGCTGCACACCTCGCCCCGCTTTTTATTTATTTATTTTTTTGTACTTTTTGAGACAGGGTCTTGCTAAGTTACCCATACTGCCTCTGGTCTCAAACTTGTGATCCTCCTGCCTCTGCCTCCTGAGCCACTGGGATTATAGGCGTGCGTCACCGCACCTGGCTACGTAGTTATTTTAATTACCTCCATTTTGTATAGGAAGAAATGCATGCTAAGACAACACAAATAATTTGCTGAAACTAATAGAAGTAAAGGGCTGGGATTTAGCTCAGTTGGTAGAGCACTGCACTGCAGTCTCTGAGGTTCCGAGTTCAATTCCCAGCACCGCAAAAATGGGAGAAGGACCTGGCAATCCACTCCCAAGGCAATCTCGAAACAGTCAGCCATTGAAAACCCTATGAGGGTCGCTATGCGTCGGATACCGACCCGAAGGCCCCTAACAACAACAACAACAATAGAAGTAAAAAGCCTTAAATATGAGAGCTAGAAACTGCCTATGCTGCATAATGCCAAAACCCATGTATAAAACAAGCATGTAGGTGCAATTTATCTTAAGGATAATATTTTTATTCAGATTTTCTTCTCATACTGAGAAACACAAATGTAGTCCAAGACAATCTATGGACTCGTATACTTAAGGTTTGTATACTTTTCTGTATTTTAGTTATGCTTCAGTATAAGTTTTATGTCTAAAAACAAAAAATACAACTTAAAGCCAAACTGGTGTCAAGTATACAGGACTTAAATCACAAGAATTTATGACTTTGTTCTTGTTATACCTTTCTTTCTCACTCATTTTATTTTTCCATGTTTTGTGTGTTTAGCTTTGTAGATCAAAACTTAGTGCCATTTGCAAATAAAACAGAGAATAGACATTATCAATATATTTGATTTCAGAATCTTGAATTGTAGGTAACGTGTAAATACAGTAGTAATTACTGATATTCATAAAAATCACACATATAACCCTAGATTATAGCAGAGCTCCTTGTAAATGAAAAAAAGGAAAGAAGTGATCAAGGAAAGTAGAGACTAGATCACACCATTCATTCTGTTGAGTCTTTCTTCATAATTCCCAAATTCTATTTATCATCTTCTTCTCTACTGAGATTAAATCTAACTACTGCCAATGGACATTTCTCAAACATCAGTGTAATAAGAATAGACTCACTGAAGATCACTTTCTCTTTATTTACTCAGTTTTTCATAATTATTTTATAACAGCAGATTTAAATTTTTCCCATTATTCAAACAAGAATATTCAAAAAGGTCTGGCTAGTGGATATTCTAGGTTAGACAATGTTCATTGTTATAGTATGAGTAGTGAGAAAACACCCAAGTTTCTTTACTCAAATGCCTAATAATTATTGACAGGGAAAACTTTTCTACCTGGATAATAAATGACTCACCTCATAAAAGTAGCCTTATCCTTCAACTTAGCTCACACAATTCATTAACAACACATGCTGCTTTTTCAAAGAGCCCTTACTACACCCTTACTCTCCATACATGTCAATCCCTTTCTTCTGGATAATTTTTGTGATACATTCTCCGTGTCCTCCCTCTTTTGTTTTGTTTGTACTTTTACTACCAGCCTTTCCCTCCTGTGCTAGGGATAGGACCTAGGGCCTCATGTATGCTAGGCAAGCAATCTACCACTGGGTTAATTCCCCAGTCTCTGGGCTTTTAGTTGTAAGTACTATATACAGAAATGTGACTTTCCCAGAAAATTTTTAATCATTGTAGGTAAAATTCCCTTTCCCAAGTGCCTGTCACTCAATAATCAGTTTAAAAACAATATTTCTATATGCTTAGCCAGAGAAAATGTAAAATTCTTTAAAAAATTTTTTTTTGAAGTACTTTGGAGTTAAACCCAGGGCCTTGCACATGCTTTGCAAGTATTCTACCAATGGGCTGTACTCCCAGCCTATTTTTTACTTTTAAGCTACAAAGGTTTGCTTTGGCCTTGCGCTCACGATCCTCCTGCTTCGGGCTCCCAAATTGCTGGGATTACAGCCATGTGCCACCGCACCTGGCAAGTAAAATTATTTTATACATAAATTCTACATATTTGTTTGCTGGTCACTTTTTCACTTATTGTTTTTGAAAGCTATTTATGTTAATAAATATAGATCTAGTTAATTCTTTTAAAATTGTTGTACAGAAATGGGCAAGCTACTTAACTACTGATCTCAATTATTTTGTTAGTCTGTTCCTCAAGGCTTTAGTAAATTGTGTTAAGGAGGTATATCCTTCAAAGTTCAGTCTTTGAATTTTTGTTATGCTTTTTAAAGACTTACTTCCTCAGAAAGTCTCTCTGGTGTTTTATTTCCTTCTCCATGTTAAGAATTCCTAAATCCTCATCCTCATTACCAATCTTAACCAAACTTAACCTCAATTTAAGCTACTCAAAAATACCTGCTCCAGGCTACTTCTCTATCACTTATAATGCATAACGCTCATATTCTTGTACTATCTAAAATTCAATAAGTAAAAAAATAATTTATAGAGAATGACTTAGAGAACTTTGTATGTGGTAGGATACTTTAGTATGCTATTATCTTAACAGATCAAGACAGAAATGTCTAGAGCCTGAATAAAGACAATGACCATATGGATGGAGAGGAAACTAACTTGAGAGAACTGAGACAATGGATGGTCTTGGGGAACAAGAGATGAAAGGTCAAGATGACTCCAGGATATTTGGATTGAATAATTGGATATCTCTGTCATTCAAAAAGCTAGGGAATACTGGATCATGAGCCTGGTCTTAAAAATGTTGAGTCAGAAGAATCTACACAACATCAAGGTGAAAATCTTTTAGCTGGTTGGAAATGGGTTTGAAGCTGCAAAGGAAACCTGATTATAAAAGGTATGTGATAAAGGAGAACACAAGAATGGAAGAAATAGACCTAAGTTAGCACAGGGTGAAAGAGGACCAAAGGACTAGGCATGGTGGTGCATGTCTATAATCCCAGCATTCAGGAGGCTGAGGCAGGAGGATTGCCACAAGTTTGAGGCCAACCTGGTCTACATAATGAGTTCTAGGGCATCCAAGGCTATACAGTAAGATGCTGTCTCAGAAAAGAAAAAAGAAAAAAGAAAAAAAAAGAAAGAAAGAAAGAAAAGAAAAGAAAAGAAAAAAAGAAATAAAGAGGATCTAGGATAGGGACAAATTATATGTGGGTGTGGGTATATATACACACACATACACACACATATATGTACACACATGAGGTATTATAAAAAAATACAGTGAATGTCTAAATTAACAAAAAATGTATTGCAGTAAAAGACAATTACCATTAATTCCCCTCAAAACAATCCTCCTGCCTTTAGTTGCACTGTTCTGGTTGCCTCAAATCAGTTTTACTTTGGATAAGAGCCAGAAATTATATGGTGCCAGATATAGTGAATAAGATGAAGTCACACTACCTTGTTCTTATTTAACAAAAATTGCCATACCAGAGCGATGTGTCACATGGAGAATTGTCATGATCAAAGATGAAGCTTAAGACATGAAAGAGGCCTTCCAGAATCACTTCAGAAGGTGTCAAGAGTGATGGAATAAGTGTGTTTGGAGACAAGGGGACTATCTTTAGGGGGATTAATGGCAATGTGTCTTTTACTCTAATAAATTTTTAAAAATTTAAACATTCACCATACTTTTTGTTCACATACTGTATACACGTATATACGTCACAAAGATAAACTCATTACTTACCTTCTTCTCAACTTGGGTCTCCTTCCAAGCCTCTCCATTTTTTTTTACATCAATAAGCCTGTCTTTGATTAAAATTTTCCCACTCCTTTGATTCCTATGTGATCACAGCATAGGAAGTAGTTAAGACATTGATTCTGGCGCCACATTTCCTAGGACTGAAACCCTGCTTAATCACTCACTAGCTATGTGACTTTAGGTGAGTAACCCAACCTATCTACCTCAGTATTCCTGCCTAACCAATAATAAATTACTCCACAGAGTTGTTATGGAAAATTAAATCAGTTAATTTTTATTTATTTATTTTGAAACAAAGTTATTGAGTTTATTAAGTAGAGATAAAATGTAATACATGCTTTAGATTTTAGTGAGTATAGTTAGGGGAGAAAAAGATAATTAAGAAAAGAATAATAATCCAGGTGCTGTGGAAGCCTGTAATCTCAGTTACTTGGGAGGCTGACGCATAGGATCTTGAGGTAGAGGCCAGAGACAGCCTGCTCAACTTAGCAAGACTCTTCTGTCTCAAAATAAAAAATAAAAATGGGACTGGAGGTGCAGCTCAGAGGTAGAGCAGTTGCATTATATGTGCAAGGCCCTGGGTTCAATCCCTAGTCCTACCACCAAAAAAAAAAAAAAAAAGAAAGAATGATAGTACATATCCAAGACATGGATGACGGCTTCTCAAAAAGACAGGTCCCCTTAAATCAGTTAATTTTTTAGGACAGCTTAGGATGGTGCCTGGTGTGTGTTCTATAAGCATGTGTTAAGCTAAAAAAAAAAAAATTAAGCCTGTCAATTTTCTCTGTGAAATCCTTCACATGTCCTTTTCTCATTTACATTTAACATTAAATCAGCTGTTGATGGCTCCAATATTTCACAAATCATTACCTCATCACTTTACTAAAATTGCTTTTTAAAAGGTCACTAATGACCTCTTTGGGAGAAGAACGGGTAACCCACTCCTGAAACAATTAGCCATCAAAAACCTGATGAGGGTCATTATGACTCAGACCCAACTCAATGGCATCTAACAACAACAATGACCTCTTAATAAGGAAATGCAATCTTTTATTTTTTTAGCTTTTCATTTCCCCAGATGTTTTGTAAGAACTGATCCAGTGGATTTTCCTCAAAACTCTTCTTTTGATATATAGGTCTTTTTAGTTGCTGGAACCTTGCACACGTACACTTTATCTTCTTCATTTGTTTCTGCTAGTAGGCTGACTTCTCACTTTAATTCCTTTTTCTGCTTCATAAATACAACCATTACCCTCCCCCCATGTCCTTATTTCTCAACACTCCCTTCTTGATGCCAGTTATTTCCATGGCTTCCACCACCATGCCAATAATTCAAACTTTTACCTTTAGCCCCAATGTTTAGTTGATCTCCAGATCTGCATTTCCAGCTCTATGCTGGATACCTCTATGTGGCTATTACATTAGACTTTAATTCAACATGTTCAAAAAATGAATTTTTAATCTACATCAAACCTAAGGTTTTATTTCTGATTACGGCATCACTACACGTCGAATCAGGAGAAGGATGTGGCAATCCACTTCCGAGGCAATCCTGAAACAATCAGCCATTGAAAACCGTATGAAGGTAACCATGAGTCGGACATGACTCAAAGGCACCTAACAACAACAACAACAATGACATACTTTGAATGCTGAACACCTAAAACCTAATAATTAACCTTTTCCCTCCTCAACGTACAATTAGTCATGGAGTCTTGACACCATCATCTCAAGCATGGAGTACCTGTCTCCTTCCCAATAAGAATGTCAAAACTCTATGTCAGTATTTTATTGTCTCTTACCAGGCTGATCCTCTTACTCTTTCAAAATAACTTCCAATAAAAGTACCTACACTTTGGCTAAAAGACTTCAGATTCACCTAATAGAAATTTCTTTTTTACAAGTTTCCTCTTCTGTAGGTCAAAATGACATTCTGAAGTACAAATCTGACTGTAACATTTTCCTGTTCAAAACTCTACAAAACACTACCCATCCCTTCAGGAGTAAATCTTTCACTATCTGGCCTTCATTCTACTTTCCTGAACTAAATCCATCCTATGTACAGAGGCTTCTACTCCAACTTTCTCTTCTTCACATGTTATATTCAGTTTGAGTAGCGTTGCAAATGTCCCTTTTGTCTACAAAGCTCTTCCACACCATCCTTGCCATGAAAGGTAATTCAGACGTCACTTTCGAGAGGCTTCCCAGCAACTGCGGATTAAGCAGTTCATACACAGGACTGATATATACATATCATATGATTTATCACTCTCATGTCACATGTGACATCTCTCTCTTGTGACATATGTATCTCCTTATACATGGCTCCCAAATTTGACCCTGAAAACTGGGACAATATTTGATGAAGCTCCAGTGCTTGGCATAGCGCCAGTCATATAAAGGTGCTCTGGCCAGTAGCTAATGGGGGGAAACTTCATCAAAACCTGGTTCTTATAGTGACTCTTGAGGGCTGGAAGTGAAGGCCTTGCCTTGGGCTGGCTTCCGCGTCTTGGTTTTTCGGGGCCTCAACTCAGGTACCTTCTACAAGGTGCCAAGTGTCTGGCGTCCAGGTAACCGCTGGGCCCCCACTCCAGATTCAGGAGGCGGTCCCTGGGGCATCTTTACGCTCCCCACTCCAGATTCAGGTACGGGAGAGGGGCGGGGCGCAGCGTAGGCCGGTCCAGGAGCTCCTTAAGTCCCCCGGGGCCTAGGCCAGCCTCTTGGCTCCCATCCCAGTGCAGGTCCCAGCCGATTCAGGGCCCCAGAGGGGCTCCGTTCTGAGAGACCCCGCACCCCAGCCCGTCGCTCTGGTCGCCTCCGAACTTACAGACCCGGGGGAAGGCCGCAGTCAGGATCCGGCACAGCCAGGAGCTCCGGCCCCTCGGGGCTCCGGGAAGGGGGAGGGGCAGGGAACCTGAGCCAAAGGGGGACCCAACGGAACCGGAAGGGCAGCCCTGGCCGGACAAAGACAACTTCCAGGTCCCATGGTCAGGTCCACCAATCGGAATGCTCGGAGGACGACGGGGTCTCGTGAGGGACTTTCCGCGTTGTGGGCGGGGCGCGGGCCGAGCGCCCAGGACGTGTACAGCTGTGGTCTCTGTCAGCTGCCCACGGGTGCTGTGGATGTTTAGCGTCTCTGGCTCCGGCCCTGTGCCCTTCGCGGGGACCCTCTGACCCAGGCTCCCTTCATTGCATCTGTTGTCGAGCTGGACCTCCGCCGTCTGCTGCCTGCGTGGGCCTGAGGGGCCCCTTCGCGCTTAACCCTTGGTAAGTCCCTCCCGCCTAGGGATGTGGACTCGCTGCGCGGGAGCCAGAAAGGCAGAAAACAGTTTATTCCCGTCGTGTTTAGATGTTGGTTTTTCCTGGGGCTCTCGCTTCGTCTTTCTTCCTCTTCTCTACGCATTCCTGTCAATCTCTTGCATTCCCACAACTTCCATTACCAACGATGTGTTGACAGATTTCTAGCCAACCAGATACCAGTTTTGAGATTCAGAACCTAGAAGAGATTTCCAGTTGGTTGTCCAGGGTTAGTGTACCTTTTAGTTGCATTAAGTTCAGCCTGGCGTGGTAGCGCACACCTGTAAACCCAGCATTTGGGAGGCTGAGGCAAGAGAGGATCGGCCCAAGTTTGAGGCCAACATGGGCTACACAGCAAGACCCTGCTTCAAAAAACAAAAAGCAGAAATATAACAACAACAAAACAACAAAAAGTTGTTCACGTTCATCTCAGACCTGCTCATGTTTTATAGTTCTTGTGTTAGTGAATGACATCATTCACTATTGTTCCCCACGAGAAATTTTGAGTATCATTCTAGAGCCCCTTTTCCTTTCCCTTGCCAATCTAATTGTTTAGTGAACCCTCCCTATTACTTTTCGTTTTTCATTTTTCTTTTCCTGGCCTTGGGGGGCTGAGCCCAGGGTCTCATGCATACTTTACAAGTGTTCCCCCAACCCCTTTTTTATTTTTTATCTTGAGACAAGGTCTCGCTAAGTTATGCAGGCTGCCTCTGGCCTTGAACTTGAGATTCTCCTGCCTCGGCTTCCCAAGTCACACCACCACGACCAGCTCTTTTCCATTTTGTTGGGGGTGGGGGAGATTGAGGCAAAACATACCGAATGTTTGTTGTTTTGATCATTTATAAGTGTAAAAGTCAATGACTTAAGTATGTTCACAGTGTCGTGTAATACCACTACTAGCTCTACTCAAGTTTATTCTTTGGCGAATATCCAGTTTCCCTAATAGCATCTATTGAAAAGATGATTCTTTCTACGTTGAATGGTCTTGGTAACTTTGTTGAAAATCAGTTGACCCAGCTAGGTGTGGTGGCACACATCTGTAATTCCTTGCACTTTAGAGGATGAGACAGGAGGATGGACACAAGGTTGAGACCAGTCTGGGCTACATAGTGAGACCCTGTCTCACAAAAACAAAACACAAAACCAAAAACAAAAAAAAAAGAAAGGAAATCATTTGGTCATATATGTGAGTTTCTTTCTAGCCTGTCTACACAGTAGTGTTCTGTATGTCTGTCCTCATGCTATACTGTTTTGACTACTGTAGCTTTGTAGTAAGTTTTGCAATTGCAAAGTGTAAGTCTTTCAACTTTATTCTTCTTTTTCAAGATTGTTTTGGTTATTTGGATTTTTTGTTTTGTTTTGGTTTTGCTCTTCCATAGGAATTTGAGGATTGGCTTTTCCATTTCTTGGAAAAAGACTTTTGGAATAGAGATTGTATTGAATCTATAGGTTGTTTGGGCTAGTATTGGCATTTTAATTTTAACTCTTCCTGTCCATAAACACAGGATCTATTTCTAGTTTTTATGATTTTATCAATTTTTTAGCAATGCTTTCTTGTTTTCAGCATAATTAATTCACTCACATATTCTCTTCTTTTTTCTTCCTTCCTTCTCCCCTTCCTTTTTCTTTTTCTCTCTCTTTTCATTTCATTTTCTTTCCTTTTCTTTTTTTTTTCTTTTCTCTTCTTTTTTCTAAGACAAAGTCTTGCTATGTAGCACAGGCTGGCCTTGATCTTGCAATTCCCCTGCCTCAGCCTCCCAAGAGATGGGATTACGGGATTGTGCCACCAAACTTGGCCACATGACATTTTGATTGGAATTGCTTCCTTAATTTTCTTGACGTATTTTTCATTGTTCCTGTGTGGAAACCACTGGTTTGTGTGTGTGGGTCTTCTGCGTTGCAATTTTCCTGAATGCATCAATTAGCTTTAGTAGCTCTCTTGCAGCTTCTTGGGATTTTCAACATAAAGAATCATGTAATCTGTGAATATAGAGATTGTTTTCCCTCTTCCAAGTTGGGTGCTTTTTATTTCTTTTTCATGTATAATAGCTTTGACTGTTAATACAATGTTGAACAGCAGCAGCAATGAAAGTGGGCTTCTTTGTCTTACCATTGGGTATGTTTTTCATACTGTGAGTTTTTCAAAGTATCTTTATCATGTGGAGAAATTATCTATCATAGTTTTCTGAGAAATGTTATCATGAAAAGGTGTTGCATTCTTTCAAATGCCTTTTTTGCATCAATTGAGATGATCGTGTTTCCCACCTTTGTTCTATTAATGTGTGTCATTGATTTATTTTGTTGAATCACCTTTGCATTCTTGGGCTCTATCCTACTTGATCATGGTGAGTAACTTTTTTTTTTTTTTTTTTTTGGTAGTACTGGAGATTGAAACTAGGGTCTCATGCATGCTGAGCGGCACCTCCAGTGTCCTCTTAAATTAATTAATTAATTAGTTAATTAATTAATTTTTTACAGTACTGGAGAATTGAATCCAGGGCCTCACCCATACTTTTTGCAAGTGCTCAACCACTGAACCATCCCCCTAGCCCATTTTTTGCTTTTTGTTTTGAGACAGGGTCTCATCAAGTTACTCATGCTGCCTCTGGCCTTGATCTTGTGATCCTCCTGCTTTAGCCTCCTGAGGTATGTTCCATAGCACCCAGCATTCATTTAATTTCATTTTGGATTTGTTTGTATTTTATTGGTTATTTTTGCATCTATAAATATTGTTTACCTGTGGGTTTAGCTCCGTTTGTAGAGTGCTACTTTATGCTCTCTGAGGCCCTGGCTTCGATCCCCAACACTGCAAAAATGGGAGGACATGGCAGCCTACTCCCAAAGCATCCCAAAATAATCAACCATTGAAAACCCTATGAATAAATATATCATATAGAGAGAGTCACTATGAGTTGGACCTGACTTGACAGCACCTAATAATATTTACCTATAGTCTTATTTACTTATGGTATATTCATCTGGCTTTGATATTGGGGTAATGTTGAGCTCATAGAATGTGTTAAGAATCTTTCTGTCCAATTTTTTCTCAATTTTTTTGCAGGAGTTCAAGGATTGTTGTTAATCCTTTCTTAAATATTTACTGGAATTCACTGATAAAAGCCATCTGCTGCAGGACTTTTCTTTGTTGGGAGACTTTAATTACTGAGTCAATCTTTTTTACTCATTATAGGGCTGTTGAGATTGTTGCTTCTTGACTCAGTTTAGGTAATTTGTATGTTTCAAGGGATTCATCCTTTTTTTCCTAGATAGTTTGATTTGTTGGAAGATAATTGTTCATAGTGTCATTATAATCCTTTTTATCTTTAATATTGGTAGTAATGTCCTCACTTTCATTTCTGATTTCACTTATTGGTGTATTGTCTTTTCTTCATTAGTCTAGCTCAAGGCTTGTCAATTTGTTGATATTTTCAAGAATCAACTTTCCATTGATTTTCTTTATTATTTTTCTACCTTTTATTTATCTCTGGTCTAATCTATATTATTTCCTTTTTCTCTGGATTTAGTATATCCTTTTTTAGGTCCTTAAGGTATAAAGTTTAGGTTATAGATTTGGGATCTTTCTTTCTTTTTTTCTTTTTTTCTTTTTTCATTATTTTTGGGGGTGTTTGTGTTTCTCTCCCCTCCCCCCCGTTTGGAAGTTTTAGTTTTGGTTTTTTGGGACAGAACCTCCTTATGTACCCTGGTCTGGCTTGGAACTCACTATGTAGCGCAGGGTGGCCTCAACCTTTAGATCTTCCTGCCTCAGCCTCCCAAGTGCTGGGATTACAGGTATTTATCACCACAGTTGGTTAAAGAAACATCCACTTCTGGTTACCTCATTTCCCTCCCTCCTCTGATGTTGGCCATGGGTCAAACCCAGGGCCCTGCACTTGGTAAGCAGAGTCCTCTACCAAGGACCTACCATGCCCCTAGGCTGCCTTCTTTTTTTTGTTTTCGGTACTGGGGGTTGAACCCAGGGACTCATGCTTGCATGCTCTGCAAGTGCTGGACCACTGAACTGCACCCTCAGCCCATTTTTTTACTTTTTGAGACAGGGTCTCGCTAAGTTAGGCAGACTGCCTCTGATCTTGAACTTGCGATCCTCCTGCCTCTGCCTCCCGAGCCACTGGGATTACAGGTGTGCACCACTGTGCCTGGCAGCTGCCTTCTTCTTAAATGCATTTACTTATAACTATAATTTCCCTCTGATCACTGCTTTAACTCCAGCTTATAAGTTTTAGTATGTTGTGTTTTGTTTCTAAGATTTTACATTTTTTTGTGTATTTCTTCTCTTCTCCTACCCATTTTTTGCTTAAATTTACACAAATTTGTGAAAGCAAGAAGCCAGTAGGATAACATATTTCATAGTGCTCAAAGGAAAAACTGCCAACTGGCCTTTTTCAGAGATACTTTGAAGATAACATGGGTTTGGTTCTAGGCTATTGGAATAAAGCAAATATTGTACTAAATTTTCTTATTTCAAGAATTTTCTAGTTTCATAGTGCATGTGAAGTTGTGTTTACATCATACTGTAGTCTCTTAAGTGTGCAATTGTTGTTGTTAGGTGCCGTCGAGTTGGTATCTGACTCATGTTGTTGTTAGGTCCCGTCTAGTCAGTATCCGACTCATAGCGACCCTTATAGGGTTTTCCATGGCTGAGTGCTTCGGGATTGCCTTGGGAGTGGATTGCCAGGCCCTTCTCCCATTTTTGCGGTGCTGGGAATTGAACTCGGCGCCTCAGAGACTGCAGCGCAGCGCTCTACCCACTCAGCTAAATCCCAGCCCTCAAGTGTGCAATAGCATTTGTCTAAAAAAGGAAAACAATGATTACACCTTAATTTAAAAATACTTTTTTAGGCTGGCTGTAGTGGCGCATGCCTGTCATCCTGGCAACTTAGGAGATGGATGCAGATGGATCACAAGTTCAAATGCGTAACTTAGGGACACCCTGTCTCAAAATAAAAAATAAAAATGGCCTGGGGTGCAGCTCAGTGGTAGAGTGCTTGCAAAGCATGCTGAGGCCCTGGGTTCAACTTCCCAGTACTGCAAAAGCAACAACAATAACAATAACAACCACAACAAAAAGAAACTTGTATTTGTAGCTCAGTGACAGAATGCTTGCCTAGCATGCTTATATCCCTGGGCTTGATCCCCAGTACCACCAAAACAAACAAACAAACAAAAACTGTTTGAAGTTCCTGAAAGAGCTAAAGGAAGACATGAATGAAGTTAGGAAAATAATGTGTGAACAAAATGAGAATATCGTTAAGGAGATAAAGTTTTAAAAAGGAACCAAGATAAAATTCTGGAGTTGAAAAGTTATAATAATGAAAATGAAAAAATTGATTGGAAGGGTTCAAAAGTGGGTTTGAGGAGAAAAAAGTATTGGTGAGCTTGAAGATTTTTAAAAAATACCTCTTGAACTCTGTTGTTTTCCTTCCTTTTCCTTTATTTCAGGCTGTTCTGATCCTAGGCAACTTCCGAACTGTTCTGCCACCTGTTTTACCTCCTCTAGTCCTAAAAGAATGATCTTTTTAAAAGCCCAAATCTTGTATCGTCACTGATCTTAAAAATATCCAAGGGCACCTCGGTATCTATTGGTTGATCTTCAATTTCCTTATTTTAGCATTCAAAGATCTTCTTATTCTGGCTATTGCCTACCACACTGCTTTATTTTATGCCAGCCCCATTTTCCACTCATACACTGCAAACATATGTTCGGTGGTACAGAGTCACATGCTGATAAAAATTGAGCATATTTGAAAACCAAAATAAGTGTTCTTGAATGGGATATGCATTAGTAGGTATTGAAATAGACTGGAAAGTCTATTTTTAAAAAGCACTCAATGTTAAAAATAGCATTACATCATCACAAATACAGTGGTATCAGCATCCTATATTATATACAATATATAATATTGTACACTAAATAATATTTATCATATCTATATTAGGAAACATGAAGTGTAACACATCATATATGATGTTCATTAGTTTGAAATGATTAATTTGAATGCACTGAGCCTTCAGATGTTACTTCTAGTTTTTGAGAAATAACAAGGCTTACAAGAAGAAATGCAATAACTTCTTGAGGAAGCAACCATTCAAATGCAGGAATTTTACACTACAGTTGGCCTAATTTCTATCATGGGCCATTGTCTTAAGTGTCATATTTTAAAAGATGTAATGGACATTACCAGATGTAATATATGGCCTTGAATTAGATACTGTTTGGGGAATGCTAGTGGTTGAAAAATAAAATTTGGTTAACAGAATTTTTTATTGTAGTTAGGTATTCAATGAGGAAAAATCTTCCTGAAACGATATTACTGATTGGGAAGGGCAGCTATAAAAATATTTTTAGGTTCACAAAAGGTTTGAAAGTATTATAGGAATTAGATGAGAGGAACATTTACTTAAATAAGGTAAATATTGCTCATTAAAAAAGCAGATTACTAAACTATGTGTTTTTAAAAAATGTATACACACAATGGATGTATACTGAAATATTAATGGATGTGAGAATGTGATGTTCTTTTTTATTTTAGCTTTCCTCTATTTTCTATTTTTATCCAAAGCATATTGTACTGATTTTGTAATAACATTTTATTTAAGAAAGTCATGTTAAGATTTACATAAATATTTTGTATATACACACGAATCAAGAAATAAATGAAAGGTCGTCACCAAAATAGTAAATGATGCCTTGTAAGGGTGTCAGGAGATCAACAGATTTACTTTCTTCCTGGTGATATTTGAATATCTTAAAATGGTTGTGTAGGAGAGAAGAAAACTATTTTCCCGCAGGGTGCAGCCATGTCTGTTGTGATAGACAAGTCACAAAGAGGGACTGTAACACAGCACAGCTTTTTAATTGTTTTGTTCTCTGATTGACTTGGATGCAATATCCACTGTAAAACACTGTAAATGATTCACCAGGAAAAATGTGTATGCCATTTGAATAAAAAGTGAGAAAAGCTGTAGAGTTGTTTTATAAATTATGAAGACTTGCATAGGACCTTTGGTAATAATTGTTTTGTTCCCAACTATATTGTAAATTCATTCAGGGCAAGGAAATTAAACTTCATTGTATTGCTGCTTTTCACGTAAGATTCCCATATTCGACTCTCAGTCTGAAACAGTCTTGTTCATTCTGATCTTCCTGTGCGCCTAAAATAGAAGGCAGCTGTGATGTACCGGTGGTCCTTGGCTCAGGAGTCAGAAGTCTTGACTGTCTAGATTGGGTTCTCTAACTTTGGCTAGGCTTTGTCATACCACCCTCACAGGTTTGTGGTGAAGGTGAAATGTTGTTAGGTCCCCTCGAGTCCTGTCCCTCATAGCAACCCTCATAGGGTTTTCAATGGCTGATTGTTTCGGGATTGCCTCGGGAGTGCCACGTCCTTCTCCCATTTTTGCGGTGGTGGGAATCAAACTGGGGACCTCAGATACTGCAGAGCGGCGCTCTACCAACTGAGCTAAATCCCAGCGGAAGGTGAAATTAGATGCCTGTAAAAAGACCTATTACAATCCTTGGCACACTGCGCCTTCAATAAATGGCAGGTGTATTGAGTCTGCATTTCAAACGTGATATGCTCGTGAAAGGTGGGTAGAGGATTCCTTGCTGTAGCATCTGTGCTTCCCTGTTAGGCTCCACAGATGCTACTCAGTCCGCACCTGCCTCTGCCAACCCTGCTCCCAGGCGGTGCTGCCTTCCCATTTGCTGCCAGCCCAAACCCGGGCGCTGGCAGAGCACCCCTGGCCTAGCCCCGCTGGCGCACTCCGCGCACGCGTGTCTGGAGCTGGGCTAAAAGCGCAGGCGGGCCTCTGAGGAGAGGAAGCCCCGCCCCGCTGCCCAGTGTGGAGCCAATGGTGCGGGTCGTCTTCACCACAAGCTTACGAGACGGGGCCGGCGGCGGGGCAGAGGGCGGAAGGAGCCGCTTTCACGTGAGTTGGGGGCGGGGCGGCGAGGCGGCCCAGGCGGCGGAGCCTCCGGGACCGCGAGCGGCGGGCAGCGGTGGCGGAGACGGCGGTTCGGGTAGGGCCGCGTTTCCAGTCCTCCTCCCACCATCCTCCCTACCATCCCTGGGGCCGTCCTGCTGCCGCCCTTGGGGGAGGCCGGGCGGCGTTCTGGTCCCGCGGGGCCCGGCCGGGGTCTGAACGCTGCTCCCTCGACAGGCGGAGTTCCGAGGGGAACAGTGATTGGGGGTGGGGGAGACGCGACGGAGGGGAGAGGGCGCATGCGCGGGCCGGGATGCCCCGCAAGCCGCTGCCCAAACCGGTTCCCCCTGTCTGGGAGTGTGTCTGTCTCCTGAGCCCTGCGACTGCGGTCGTCTTTCGGCCCTTAGGAAAGCCGGTTTGTGTCTTGACTTTCGTATTTTGGTCTTGGTCCTGCTTGGGAATCTGGCCACTTGCTCCTCCTCAGTTTCTCCCCAGTTGCCCACTAGGCCTGTGTTTATGCCTTGGGCTAGCCTGGGCTTCAGGCTGTCTTTCTGGGATGCACCTCATTCGAAAGGCTTGCTCTCTTACGGTGTCGCGCTGCCATCTCAGGTGGTCTTTCTCAGTGTCGCTGCCTGCAGTTGAAAGTGTCCCTGACATCCCGCTCTTCCCGTCTACTAGAAGTACCAGCTTGCGCTAATACGTCATTGCTGTGTCTTTTGATTCTCATCAGCCTTCAGGATTGTGTGTGCTGAGCCAACAGCCAATCCCAGGCTCCCAGTTTTCTGTTGTTTGCTTGGCTGTACTTTTGTCTGTAGGCGTCTAACGTCCGGACTATTGTCGCCCCTGCTCTTATGAGCGTCTCCATACCTGGTTACTCGAGGATTCTTTATCATATATATTGGAAGCAAACGTGAAAAACACAGGGGCAACCTGTGAAACTTCCGCTACTAGTGCTTTGTTAGTTTAAAATCATGTTCCAACTTGAATTTGTTGTTGTTGTTGTTGTTTTTTCTTTCCATGGGAAAAGCTGTCAGGGACAGGGTTTCACAATTCATTAAATATTTTTATTTAGATCGACACCTGTATTAAATTCTCATGGCTAGAGTGTGTGGAGGTTTCCAGTTGCTTTGTTATTTAGGCAGAAAAGAAAACAATGGAAGGTAATGAAATTGTCACATTAAATTGTTAGAAAAGTAGTTAGGAAAAAAGCTTAGGTGCCGAACAAGTGCACATACACCTTTTTGGGTGAAAAGGACCTGTTGCCTTAATTCATGCCTGTATAGAGTGCTATAAATTTTACTGTGTATTGAAGGTTTAAGTAGAAATTGCCTTTAAAAACTGAATGAATGGGGGGGAGTTCTTTATGATATTCCTTTGTAGATCTCAGTTTGTATTAAGTTTGCATCCATGGTTGATTTGTTTGTATTGATAACATTTAAAATTCACATGTAGTTTTAATACAAAACATTAATTCAATCTCATGATTAAAGTTGTAACATTGCTGCTTGTGGTAGACTTTCTTTATATGGTTTCTGTGTTATTATTTTTGGCTTATTTTTGCTGGCCTGACATGGAACTCACCCCCCCATCATTGGAGCAACACTGCTAGCCACTCTTTCCGGTTTTTTGTTTGTTTGTTTCCCTGTCTAGTGCTGGGACCAGACCCAGGGTCTTGCACTTGTTTGGCAAGTGCTTTACCACTGAGCTATATCCACAGGCTCCCTGTTTCAGTTTTATAACTCAGCTTATGCTTAACTCATGGACTTTAATAAGGTATACATTTTTTTTTTAAAGTTAACCCATCAACTATATGTATTTCCCGTATTTGACTTAGTGTTTTGTTAGCAGTTTAGAAGTGAGTAACAATGTGGCAGGACTGTACCATGTGCTTCCTATCTTTTGTGCTGCATATTGAGAAAAGTGTATTAAGCACATTATGTACATTGTTTATATGAGGATGCATGATTTTCCACATAACTCTACAGCCCTGATTCTTTTAAAGAAGTCATTGTCCTTTATTCAGTGAATTTCCAGCTAAAGGAAAAGCCTGCTGTGAAGGTCTTGTCATTTCCGAGTAATTGTTTTAACAAGTGACTTTCAAGAAATATTTATTTTTCCAGTGCCGGGAAATAGAACCCAGGGCCTCATGCATGATTTGCAAGCACTCTACTACTGAGCTGCACCGTGTTCTATTTTTATTTTTTTGAGATAGGGTCTCACTAAATTTCACAGGCTGCCCCTGGCATCTAACTTGTGATCCTCTTGCCTCCACCTCCTGAGTCTCTGCAATTACAGACATGCACCACAGTGCATGGCTAAAAATTGGTTTAAATCAGTGCTACTATTGAGTGTCTTCATGAGAACACTGGTGTGCTAACGTTCTGACACAAGCTGCCAATAATTATCTTTGCAATTTTCATTGTTATCAGATATCTTTAGGCTTTTCAAGCATGTGGAATAAATGAATACAGCGCTCTTAATCTTTTCTAAGGGATTTGTTGCTGTTAGGTGCCGTTGAGTCAGGTCTGACTCATAGTGACCCTTTGTACAATACAATGAAACAGAATCACACTATGCCATGTACATGATCTTTTTTAAGTTTAAACCCATTGTTGCAGCCGCCGTGTCAATCCATCTGGTTGAGAATTTCCCTTTTTCATTGACCCACCCCTCTCCCAAACATGATGTCTTTCACCAGGGATTTGTCCCTTCTCACAACATGTCCAAAATACATCAGATGCCGTCTAGCCGTCCTTACTTTCATGGTATATTCAATATTCATCTCTAGCACTATAATTCAAAAACATCAATTCTTCTCCTGTCTCCCTTATTCATTGTCCAGCTTTTATAAGCATATGATGCTACTGAACTCAAATATTCTTTTGAAAATGCTAACCTCACCAATGTATTTGAAAAACATACATGGGCATGATGTTTTGGTACTTGTATGTAATCACTTTGGTTTTGTTTTTTTAAATTATTTTATAGTTGGGTCCAGGGTAAAGAAAATCCAAGGCCAAGGAATTGATGCTGTGGGTGTATGGAGTGGGTGGGGAAGACAGTACATTAACTTAATAGCTGTTTCTTTCTTTCTTTCTTTCTTTTTTTTTTTTTTTTTGCACAAACTGGTTGTCTGGTCATCCTCCTGGTTACCCTCACTCCTCTCCTGGTGTTGTTATTTTTTAGGAAACTTGTAAGTCAAAACAATACTGGATAGACATTTAAATGTATATTGTAACTACTCTTGTTGACCCTAACTGCCTTGTTTCTCTCATATGCAAAGATTGACCACACATGGAAGTGTAGAAGTCATGAACATGTTACTTTATAGAATTTAGCCTGCATTTTTCCTTTTTTTTCAAGTCAACTATAATACTCTAAGGTAGTCATCAGTGAGAATTAAGATTATTACTTTTCTCAGACTAGAGATGTTTAAGGCCTAACTTTTCCTCCCAAATCCCTTTTTCTGATCTCTAAGGAGGAAAATAAAGCTCTAAACATGTCTTTTAAGTACATGTTTGACATTAAATAGTGTGTGTTACCCTGGCTGTAAAACATGAAAGATAAATCTTAATTGTTGGGCCATGTTGCCAAATTTGGGAGTTTGTACCTTTCCAGAATTCAATGCATAGTTGTTATGTATTTCCAGTGAAGGATGTATCAGCATTTGTCTTTTAACTGCTAGGCCTTGGGATCTGGCAATAAATTTTCTACATATCTAAATGTTGCATTTGTTAAGATACATTAACAAATGAGTTTCTGTGGTAACTAGCATAATGTTATTAATTCAAAGTTTAACAATAATTTAACTGTTAAACATCCCTATTCCCATTTTGTGTTATGTATACATCGTAGTAATTATAACACACAGCCTATAGTTATAATCTTATTTTTTTTTTCCTGTTCAGAACGTGATCCTTGTATCACTTAAAGGAATTGATATGCAGACTCTTTCTTTGAGAATGTATTTCATATATAATAAGGGTAAAAAGGGAGTAGGACCTGGCGAGCCACTCCCGAAACAACTAGCCATTGAAAACCCTATGGATAGCAAAGAAACACTGTCAGATATAGTGCCGGAAAATGAGGCCCCCAGGTTGGAAGGCACTCAAAAGACTACTGGGGAAGAGTTGCCTCCTCCAAGTAGAGTCTACCGTGATGAGGGAAATGGAGTAAAACCCCAGGGTG